>JBAMMX010000003.1:15219124-15329124 GCA_037126225.1 Dillenia turbinata | reverse complement strand
TATATATTTGTATATATATATTCACACCCCTCTTTACTAAAATTTAAATTTTTCATAAAAATGGGATTTATTACAGTTCGCGGACACGAAAATTTAAAATATACCAAAAATTAAAAAGTAAGACCCCAAAATCGAAAATCAATATAAATTCAAAATTTTCTACTTTATTATAAAAATGTTTGCAAAACATTCAACATTGAATTTCCAATATTACAATAGATATCGATGTTCATGTGAATTATAAAAATATTTGGAAGGCTTAAAATGAAGTATAATATTTCACTTGATTTTAAAAAGGTTAGGCAAAATTTTGATTTTTATATAGTCATAAAAAAATATATTCAGTTATGGATAGCAAAACTTTTCTCTTTCACATTTCGATGCATTTTATAAAAATATTTTTAAATTCAAATTTTTTATATTGGAAAAATATTATATATCTCGTGTATTTTCTCTCCTCTCTTTATCACTTGATCGTCCCTCCTCTTTCTTTTTCTTTTTCTCTATCTTCTATTTCTTTTCATTAGTAACTCAGCTACTCTCTTTCTTTCTCTTATCTCTTCTTCTTCCTCTCTCTCGATCATTTTTCTTTCTTTCTTTTCATTTTCTCTCTATATCGATTTCTTTATCTTCTATCTTCTCTCTTTCTCTCTCTCTCGATCAATTTTCTTCCTCTTATATTTCTTGGGTGTCATGATTGCCACTACCCACTCTCATCTCTTTTGTTTCTCTGTTTTCATTCTCTCCCGATAGAATTTAACTCTCTTGCGTGTGTTGACAGCACCACAAAACTACTACTCTCTCCTCTCTCCTCTCTCTTTCTCTCTTATCTCTATAACCATGGCCATTGAAAAGAGAGAGAGAGGGAGAGAGAGAGAGAAAAGAAAGAAAAAAGGGAGTTACCTGCCGGCAAAGAGAGAAAGAGAGAAAGAGTAGAGAGAAGTTATAGAAGATAGAAGAGAGGAGGAAGTGTTAGATAGGAAAGAGAAGAAAGAGAGATACGAGAGACAGGAAAGACCGATGGAAAAAAGAAAAAAAAAAAAGGAAGAGTGATTGAATAAAGTGAGAAGAGAGGATAAAATGATGGGTTAATTATATGTTCAGTTTCTAAACTTTATCTAAATTTCACAAATTAGTCCTTATAATTAAAATACTATCTTGTGGTACTCAAATTTCTAAAAGTATAATGGATTGGTCTTTCCATTACTAATGGTGACAGGGTGTCTATTAACGGTTGGCATAGAATGATGTGGCAGTATAGCTAGATGTACGGATACTGATATATCATTACCAAGTCATCAATAGAAGACATTTCATAATGCCATGTTGGCAAAATGCTGATGTGATAGTGTCATGTTGTCTCATTGAGGAAAAAGATGAAAAAAAACCAACTTCTCTTTCTCTCCTCCCCTCTCCCTTTCCTTGTCTTCTCTCCTCTCTCTCACTAAGGAAAAAATTCCACAAACCCTTCTCAATCACACATGTAGAGAGAGAGAGGGGTACGGATCTTAATTAAAAATGGTGGTAAGAGGAAGTAGAGGAGGATCGAGTGCTGGCATAACATTTCGAAGCTTCTTTTCCCATCGGATCTTCGTTTCCTCCACTTCTCTTTATCGCCAGTCTATCTATTATCCTCATCACTAATCCTTCAACTTCTTATGGCTATGTAATTCATTCTCTCTCTCTCTCTCTCTCTCTACCTCTACTGTCTGTTTATTTATAGTGGTTCCAATTCCATACCCAACAACTTCACTTGCTCCTTCTCAAAATTCAACTCCAATTTTGAGGAAAAAGGAGAAGCAGGGAATAGGGATTGAGATTCCAAACCCAGTGGAGGTCCATTATCATCATCTTCATCTTCCCAACCCAATTGGAGTTTGAATTTTGAGGAAGAAGGAGAAGAAGGGAACAAGAAGAAGGAGAAATATGTTTGTGGGCTTTTAGACGACAGATATGGGCCAGTTGGTACATGGTTTGTGTCATTAATTGCTCGCTTCCCCTACCCTCGATCAACAACCGTTTTTCTTATCCTACCCTTCTCCTCCACCGTAGCCATCTCCGATTGCATTCGCTTCCTTCCTTATAAACATCTCCTCTCCAGCACTCTCCTATGTCCCCAAATCAAAACCCATTTTTACAACCCTCATCTCCGTTGTCATCACTTTCATCATTTTAGCCACCATCGTTCTCTTCTTTAGCTTCTTCTTCTACTTCAATGATTGTAGGAGGTCACGAAAATTTAGTGAAACCAAGCGTCATACATCGAAAAACATTATGTCTTTCTTTTAGCGGATTTGCACTTAATTGAATTTGATAATTTAGATCATAAAATTGGGGCTTTTTAGTCTAATTTAGTTCAATTTTTTATTCGACCCATTTTTTAGTAAGAGAGAGGACAGAAGAGGGAGAAAGGGGGAGGGGAGGAGAGAGAGTGTGTTTTTTTTTTCTCTAGTGTGTGTGTGCGCGGGAGAGAGAGAGAGTGAGAAAGAGAGAGAGAGGAGAGAAGAGAGAGAAAGGGGGAGGGTAGGAGAGAGAGAAGAGCCATTTTTTCTCAGTGAGAGAGAGGAGAGAAGATAGGGAAAGGGGGAGGGGAGGAGAGTGAGAGATGTTCTTCCCCCCCAATTTTTTCTCAGTGAGACAATGTGACACTACCACGTCAGTATTTAGCTGACGTAGCATTATAAAATGTCTTTTGTTGATGACTTGACAATAACACATCAGCAACTGTATATCCAGCTATGCTGCCATGTCACTCCACGTCAAGACCAATCTGTTACGTTGTTGGAAGTTTAAGCACCACGAGATAACATTTTTAACTGTACAGATTAATTTATGAAATTTAGGTAAAATTCAGGAACTAAACATATAGTTAACCCATAAAATGATCATTTTGAATTGATAAATAGTGAAAAATTGTTAAATAAAAGATAAATTAATAGAAATTTAAAGGGGAAGGTTTTTCATTCATAAATGAAAATATGTTATATACGATATTGGTGTTAGAAATTTTTCAAAAAAGTTCATGGGGACAACTCATTTCACAAGAATTTTTACAATCTTATAAATCTTAATATTTATAAAATTTATAATTATTAAATTATTACTTAATAAATATTATTTTTCATAAAATAAAATTATAAAATAATCAATAATTATTAAATAATAATTCAAAAAATATAAATATTATAATTTTATACCCAAGTATTAACTCTTATGTCTGCTTGCTTGCACGGTCACCGACACATATACTATAACACCAAAAAATTCGGTGTTAGAATTTTTAATAGGTCCTTTAATGTAATTTCGGATCAAATTGGGATTTTATTAGTCATGAGATAATGAAAAAAGATCTATAAATCTCATTTTGATGAGTTACTATGACATTGGAGGAAAATGATACAATATTGATGTTGTGGATGATATACTGAGCCACTTGAATCAATATGATAAATCCCTATAATAGGTTTTAGAAAGTGTGATTTTGTATATCGATTTATTCTAGAAGAGTGTATCGATATATTGATCTCTGAAACAAAGTTTATGAGAGCATGATTTGATATATCAATATCTCTTAAAGGAGTGTATCGATATATAGATCTCTGAAATACACTTTCTGAGAGTATGATTTCTCATATTGATATATCCCAATAGAGTGTATCGATATATTGAACTCTGAAATGAATTTTCTAAGACTATGACTTAGCGTATCGATATATTTCAAATTTACGTATAGATACGCAATAGTAGAAAAGACAATAAAACCATTCAAAATCTTTGATTAATGAGGGGTATTTTGATAAACTCACATTTTCACTATTATTAACACCTCAAACACAATTCTTCCTCATTTCCTCCCCATTTTCCCGTCAAAAACACACACTCTCTCTTTCTCTCTTCATTTGTTCTACTCCCTCTCTCTCTTTCTCTATTTTCCTTCTTGCAATAAATCAAATACCTAAATTCACATAGATTAAGCTACCCAAATCCTCAAGCAAGCTTTTAGAGCATCAAAACTAGATAGAGAACAAGATTTTCTAGAGAGAGAAAATCTAGAATTTGGTGAAATCTCAAATTGGGGATGAAATTGGTGACACCAACAAAGGTAATATTTCCCCCTCATCATGAATTTGATTTTATTTTGCTTATTCTTGAATATATGGGTTGTTATTTGAAGAATGTGATTTTAGGGTTTAACCCTAAGTTTAGGAATGTTACAAAACTTGAAAAAATTGAAAAAATTTATGAATAGTAATGGCATATATTTGAAATTGGTGTGAAAATGATGCAATTAGAACATGAATTTAAAAATTTTAGGAATTAGGGTTTGTGCTACTTTTAGAGAAAAATGAGTAACCTTAACTCTATAAATGATTGAATAATAAATTGTCATTGTTGACATAGCTTTAAGGTAATTGGAACCCAAAGAAGGATTTTCACTTGAGAAAACCTTATTGTGGATTGAGATTAGGAGTGTTTACCCTCTCAAAAAGGTGAGTGAATACATGTTATGGTTTTAAGTGAGAAAAATATTTTAAATTAATTTTTATAAATGTTTTTAAATTGTTTTCAAATTATTTTATGATTATGGAGTGTCCCGAAAGGGAATTTGACATGAAAAATGCATCTATGTTCTGAATTGAAAATTGTGTGCTCTATTTGCCGATTTATGATGAATATGAATTGATTGAACCCTTGTGATTGAGAAATTTATTGAATAATTATTGGCACACTTTGATTGTACATTGAAATGATTGTGAAATTGTACCGTGAGTATGATTAATGGCTATAATCATTCCCTCCACGGAGCAACCCGACGGGATGACGTGGTTGGACATTTATTTGGATGAAGGGGTAGCTGCTCTCGAGAGGTGCCTCTGAAACCCTTCTTTCGAACTAGCCTGGTTGCATCTCAGAGGAGGTTCGAGTCAAAACCAAGGATATGGGTAATGTTTATGGCTAATGAAAATGAAAATTCTTGGCAGTTTCACCGTTAGTCAGGTCCAAACTTTTGGTGGAACGATTTCGGCAATTCCATGATTTTTGAAAAATAAACTGTGATAACTGGATGCATATGGATTTGTATATCATGATTTGTGATAAATCTTGCTCAAATTGATATTTATTGTTGTAAGTGTATGATTTTGAGGAAAGATTTTGATATATCTACAATCATCCATCATTTATCTTCATAGCATGTTATACACTCACTTAGTATTCTCATATTCACCTCACTCTTTATCATTTTTTAGAGGAAATTTAAGTGTTGGAGACTTTGCTATTTCTAGCGTCATATTCTTACAGAGCCCTAGTTTTTGTGGAGCATCCAACTTTTGGTACTAAGCATTTCTGGGCTGAGCTCTTTAGGAAATTCGATGGACCCATATGAAAGGTATATATATAATTATTTTTGAAATTGTAATTAAAAATTTCATTTTGGTTAGTCATTGGGAATTTCTGTACCTTTGAATTGTATTTAAATTTTTATTTTCCTCTATTAAACCTACTTTTAAATTTGTGAGAATTTCATAGGATTCTGAATGGTCGGGTTGTTCATATGCATGTATTGGAATTATAATGGCTAGATTGGCCTCATACATGCTCTTTTGAGACAGGATGGAGTGGGATGATTCCTTTTGAGTGTTATTGAATTGAACAGATTGAATGTCTTGTGCTATCCTGGTGTATGGGGAGGTTCTGCTTATATACCGAGTAACGCTGTGGTTATCGCGTGCTTAACACGAGAGTTGAGGCGTGACATACACTCTCGCCGAACTTTTCACATCATTTCTATCCCCCCATAAGAAAGAGGAAATTATTTGCACAGTCTTTGAATATTACCCTAAATTTATAAATTACTCATTAAATTTCAAAATAATTCAATGCGATCCTCAGGCTTCCAAAAGTATAACTGATTGGTCCCTCCGTCAGTGACGAAACTAACATGTTCATTAACTGTTGGCGTAACAAATAAATTAGACGTATGAATACTGACGTGATAGTGCCAAGTCAACATCCCAAAACATATTTTGATGTCGGATTAGCAATAAGTTGACATGACAATACCAAATCAACAATTTGCTGACGTGGCACTGCCACCTCAGCACCTCTTCCACAAATTAGTTAGAAAAAAGAATCTTCTCTCTCTTCTCTCCTCCCCGTTTTCTCTCTCTCCTCTCCTCTCTTGTTGAAAAAAAATCGCCTCTCTTTCTCTTCATATAGATTGAAATTACCTGTTTCAAGTCTTCAGAGTAAACTTCGATTGAAACTTGATTGCAGCTCCGTCATACGCATTGCAATATTCATAAATTTTAGATTAATATTATTATTTACGAAGTTCTACCTTTTTATTTCCAACAATCTACCATCTATTTCTCATAAGATCAAAACAAAGTAAAAGGGGGGGGAGAGAGAGAGAGAGAGAGAGAGAGAGAGAGAGAGATAAAATCCACTTGCACACATATATACCCACAAAACGACAACAAAACTTAACCTCGACCTTATCATTAAGCAAATGGACAAAACCCCATGAACAGCAGTACAAGAGAAATCAAACCCACTAACCTAAACTTTATAAATTCATAAACAAAGGTTTAAAAAAATCATACCTAGATAAATTTGTTTTCCCCAATCCTTACACAAAAAAAAGGAAAAATACCATCATCAGATGAACACTAAATTGGTCTAAAAGGAAAGGCATATGTGATCAAAACAAGTTGAAAATTTTTCATGATCAGACCTGATCACACTTGGCCAATCACCACAAATGCATCAAAATTCAAAAAATAATTAAAAAACAATAATAGATTAATTCTAACCGAATATGAGACTCCCTTCAACCAATTCTCCTATAAAAGGAACACCTCTATATTGCGAACTTCTCGACCACTCTTCTTCATCGGGTGTGCGACCTCCATCCCTCTCCCACCTTCACCACCACCACCGTGGAATGGAACCATGGGGCTGCTGCACAAAAACAGGCCGCATGGCCCTAGGATTGCTGTAGAAATTTTTGGTTTGGCTTGAGAAGGTTAGGGTGATTGTTGGAGTACCCTTCTTGCATGGCAATGAGGTCCTATGCAGAATGTTAACTCATGGGAATGGGGTGAAGGAAATAGGACAGAAGTGAAGAATGGTGGAAGGGGATTGAACTTGTTTTGGTGGGTATGTCCAAGAACAAGAGCCTATCCGCTAGGTGATGTTACTTCGAAGGTTAAAACAGTCTCTCATTGGTTGAGAAAAACACTCTGATATTACTTCTGAAAATCGATGATTACAATGGAGGAGGGAGCCCTTATTTATACTTGAGGGCTAGGAGGCTAAGGGCCTTAATAAGGTATGTCCTTTTATGATAAAGGGTTCCTATAATGCACTAATTCCTAATAACTACTAGACAGTTTATTTGTTTTTATTACATGACTTGAAACACGTGAAAAAGACATGAAATTAATTCATAAAAACAGTTATTGCATGTAAGAGGCTGATGGCCTTTCGCTGGACTTGCACATTGCTTGCACGTGGATTGGGTGGGCTGCCTAGGCATGGTTGAGCCAAGGTGCATGCTGGCTGCTGTGTAGGGCCATTCTCTCGAGCCATACTTCTATTTCATCGAGCAAAGGGGCTACTCTTTCGTACATTAGCATTCCTGAACATGGCTCTTCATGTGCTGGTCCATTGGGGCTTGATTCCTTGACATTATGACCTTGCCTTTGGTGTGCTAAGGTTGGACCATTCATTGCTTTGTCTCCAATGGGCCATGGCTCGTGTTGGTTCCTCATTGCTCGCACCTTTACATGCAATGGTGACTCTTCGCATGGGCTGGTTGGTGACTCTTCATGTTGTGGCATTATTTTGCACATGTCTTACTTGTTCTTGCGCGTGGGCTGCTCAATGGTATCTCGTGCAATGGTGTCCTTTGGCTTGGTGACTTGTGACTCTTCACTTGCACCTATTGCATAGGTTTTTTGGCCTTGGCATGACTCTACTGTATCTTTGGTGTCCTTTGCTTGATGGTTGCTCGGTGTGACATGAAAGGTCATGACCTTTGGCTCAAGGGTCGCGTCCTTTGGTGAACGGTTGCTTGGGTGCCATGTGAGTTTGCTCATGCAATGCTTGCCTTTGCTTGAGCACTTTGCTGGATACTCAAGGAGTGTGTTCAATTGTAGATAAGATGCAAGTGTATCGCTTGATATGGTTTGGGCATGTGCAACGAAAAACCAAAGATACACTAGTTAGAAGAATCGAGAGTTTAAATATAGGAGATCTAGTAAAATGATGAGGTAGACCATCAAAAACCTGGATGCAATGTATTCATAAAGATATGACAGCTAAGGGGTTAATTGAAGAGATGATTTCAGACAGGAATGAATGACGTAGGAGAATTAGAGAAAGTTAAATCATCACTTTTCATATTTTATATGTGTTTGGATAGTATATGTGCATTTTTTTAAATTATTTTATATTTGTCTTTCAAATGGCCGACCCCAAATTTTGGGAATAATGTTCAGATTGTTATCATTGTTGTTGAACCTTCTTCAAAGATATGTCCCACGAACCTCCTTCGAAGATTTGTCCTTGCAAACCTCCTTCCGAATTGGTGTCTTTTGCTCGTGGCCTTTCGTTTACACCTTTTACTCGTGTCCTTTCGTGCAAACTTCTCATGCACTGCTCATGGCTATCGGTGGTTCCGTTACACATCGTCACTACCACTGCTGTCTCTCTGAAGACTGACAAAATCTGACACTCACCAAGTGGACCCTCGGAAGAATGGAACTAACTCCTCCATCGCCAACTGCCGTAATCTCTACCTTCTCGACTGGAAAAAATTGTTGCATTCTCCGCAACCTCCACTGCTAACCCCCATATTCTCTCTCCATTTTTTGCTACTTCTTCTTTATCTTCTTTCGATGCATCTGCTTCCTCGTTCCTTCTCTGATTAGGCGAGTAATTTAGATCCATCATTTTTTCTCCCTCCCCCATTCTCTCTCTTTCTCTTGTTTTTGATCATTTTGAAAAGATTGAAATTTTAGATGGAATTGGTGAATTGGGTTTGAATCTTGGAATTGATAGGAGTTAGATTTATTGTGATAATTTTTCAAAAATCTACCTGAAGGTTTCTTTTTGGGTTGTTTTTGTTGTGAATGACATGTGCTTCTTTCTCTCTAAATATGGGGATGAGGTTTGATTTTGGTGTGATGTGATTTTGGTATGGTGTGATGGGTTTTAATTTTTTATTGTGTGATGGGTTTTGATTTTGGTGTTTTGTTTTATGAGAGAAGAGAGGAGAGAGAGAAAAGAGGAGGGAAGGAGAGAGAGGATTCCTTTTTTTTTTTTTTTTTTAATTTGGGAAAGAGGTTGTTGATGTGGCGGTGCCATGTCAACAAATTGGTGATTTAGTATTGTCATGTTAGCATAGGCTAGCATAGGCTGATGTGGCATCAAACATATGTTTCGAGATATTGATTTTGCACTGTCATGTCAGTATACGTATGTTCAACTCATTCACCATGTCAACTGTTAATAGATAATCGCCAGTTAAGGGTGAGCATTCGGTTAAATCATAATTGAAATGATTAAAATTAGAATAACCAATTTAATTCGGTTATATAATTTTCATAATCATAATTTAAGCGAATAAACTAAAAATCGATCGGTTATTTAATCAAATTGGATGGTTAATTTGGTTCGGTTATCAAATTAATCAAATTATTGACTTGCTATATTTTGGTTGATAGCCCGAGTTTTATGAGAGATTAGAAATTCTTTTGCAACTTCAAATTGGATGTCATTTTCAATCATGTCATCTCTTGAGAATTTTTAGGTTTGGAAGCGGAAGATTTGTATTAAAAATAGAAAGATTAAATAAAAATATAGAAATTTAAAACTTTTCATTAATTATTTATGCACTTTCCATTTTAGGTTTTTTCTCTTTTAGAATAGAAATAAAAAGGTTAAATCAAAAAGTGAAAATCAATCTTTTTTATTTTTGCACTTTTTAAATTTTTTTTTTTCTCTTTTAAAATAATCATATTAGAATAGAAAAGATTAAATCTAAAAATAGAAATTAAAAACTTTTTATTAACTATACACTCTTTTTTAAATTTTTTCACTTTTAAATTTTAATTATAATATTGTCATAATATTTATATAAATAAAAATATCTTAAAAATATAATATTTTTAATTAATTCGATTAGTTTGTTTTGATTAAAATAAAAATTTTAAAATCGATAATTATTTAAATAAATTAAATTAAAATTTAGTTTTTCTTAAAATTGAATATCTAATAAATTATTCTAAATATAAAAAGATAATTTGAAAAAAATGATTTTTTTTTTTACTCTACCGCGGGTTACACTTTTAAAAAATCTGAAGATCACGTTAGAACTTTTTGTATATGGATTAATTTATGGATTCAAGATAAAATTGAGAGACAAGTAAGTAATTAAAAAAGAAAATAAAAAAGGCAAGTACGGCCATTTACTACTCGAGGTCGAGAATACTCCCTCTGTCTCTCTCTCTCCCCGTTCCCTCTTCTCTTTCTCTCCCTCTATAAATAAAACGGTGGGGTCGTTTCTCGACTGCTCAGACTTGTCTAGAATTTTGAGGTTTCTTTTCTCTTGCTTGCACTGGTTCAAACCCTAATTCCGGATCAGGTACTCTCTTCCATCATTTTTTATCTGATTCTCTGTTCTTTGTTTTTGGATCTTATGTAATCATGATGATCTGCTATTAACCTGGATATTTTACTTGGGGTTAAACAGATTTTGGTTGGTTGATCGATTTTTAGAAGTTTGGCCTTTTTATGTTGTTGACTTGGAGATCTGATTAAAACTTAGGAGGTTGTCTATGCACTTATGATAGGTTTCTTCTTTTTTTGTGTTAAAAATCTGTGGGAAGATACTTGGGGTTGAAGTGATTAAATCCGAAGGGAAACGGTAGTTCATAATTTGAGAATATATAATCAACCCCCCAATTTAGTGGATAGTTCAAAATCATCATTGCGTTTACAGATTATTTGTTCATGCAACTCGGTCTTGCTTGATGGGAATGGTCATGTTCTTTCCTATGCCCCTAGAATATATGTATATAACGTATATGTATATGTTTTGGATGTCAATTATGGGAAGAGGGCTTTATCTGGTTAGGATATATTTTCCCTATTTCCACCACTACCTGGTGGGCATATACCATCAAACGTGGAAAACCTCTAACCATTCCCCTAGGCAAGCACACGGGGAAACTACTCAGTGCAATTATTAAAGTTTGAACATTGGATCTCACATAGAGGGACAGAGAGACGTGTGTATCCCTTGCAAGCTTGTTTGGGATTTGGGTACAAGGTTAGGAGATTTTTGGAAGTATTTCTTGTTCCTAATATGGCCAAGGGAGCCTCTTGAATGGCATGGTTTTTAATGCATAAGGTTGTTTCAAAGTTTCATCTCTTGATTTGCACTAGAAACATTTGGATGACTGATGCTTTTTCAGAGGGGAATAACTGTATGTCCTGAATTTTGGTCATGAGTATTCATCAATATTCATGGGTTCATTTTAAAGATGCTTGAGTAAATTAGAATGAATTGTTTTGTGGTGTTTATTTTTAGACCATAATATCATAATAGATTTTTCTTGCTACCTACTTCATATCGGTGAAGAGTACATGCATCCAGGTCTGAGAGTGTTTCTGATATCCCAACTTCCATCGGTCAAGTTTCGTGTCCGATCTCGACATAGGCGGACTTAAGAAGGGACCAGGGTGGCAATTGCACCCCCTCAATTTTTTAAAATTCAATTAGTGTTTATGACCCATATCTATTTTGCATTCATTTAACTATAATTTTGTCTCCATTTATCTTTTTTTAAACTCATTTATTTGACTAAATTTCATACAAATCTTTTTTAAAAACCCACCACATAACAAAAACAAAATATGATATCACTATTTCATGCTTTAAATTGATGAAAAATATTTTGTAATCTTTAAAATCAAGAAAGAAAAAGATAAATAAGATTGTAACTTTGAAAAATATTAATTTGATATTGACAACCCTTGGCACTTTTCCTTTTCTCTCCTCTCCTTTCCTGAACTTTTCCTCTCCTCTCCCCCTTCATCTTGGCCTCTCTCCCCATCCATTTTGTTTTTCCATCTCCTTCTCTCTCGTCTTTTTTCTCTCTCCATTCCATTTCCTCTTTGGCTCTGTACTACCTCTTTTATTTCCATATCCCTAATTTCATCTTTATAATTCATTCACTTATCGAACTCTGGAATCTTCATTCTTCAATTTTCACCGATTAACCATCGAAACTGTTTTCAAATTTGGAAAAAAAAAGAGTATTCTTTGTCTCATAAAAAAGGTACACGACTTCAATTAAAATTTTTGATTTTCAGAATATTCTGATTGAATTATTTTCTTGTTGATATTTTAAATTTTTTAATATAGTTTTATAATTCATATTTGTTGTTTGAATAAGTATCTTATAAATTTTTTAAACCCCCGCCTCTAGGTCTTAGGTTTGCCAATGGATCACGACATTCGGATTCCTACTGCCCTTGGTATAATTTCCTGCTCCACTTTTTTTGTGTATGTGTTTGTGACTAACATGCTGTCTTTCTCTAAACTATTTCTGGATGTTGTTTTGCCATGTGATGATGTGATTAGATCCCTTTGCTGAGGGATTCGGGTGCTGGGTCAACTTGTGTACGACAGTGGAATGGTAGGAAGAGCTTGACAACTGTTCAGGTATCAAAGAAAGAATTTAGCTACAGTAAGATCCTGAAGGACCTCAAGGAGCTGCCGTAAGGATACTGTAGTTCAGGATGCTGAACATGGCCAGGTGCTTACACTTGTCTCCTTTTCTTATTTATCATATTTCTCTCTCTCTCTCTCTCATTGTTTCATTCTTGTAGGTTATTCAATTTCAAGGTGACCAGGGTAAGAATGTCTCAACATTCCTTGTCCAGGTAATTATTAATGATAACTGATCTGGCTTGCAGTTTTCATCTAACATTATATCATTTTACTTATAGCTCTTGGTACTGTGACAGAAGTCCTCAGGAAAAATGCTGCATCTTTTATCTCTGTTTTCGTATTATTCTTGAACCATGCGATAAACTAGTCACTCTGAAGTTCATCAAGGAATGAACTCTTAAAAAATGCTGTCTGCAGTTGTATGCTCATATTTAATCGAGTACTACATTCCTAAGAATTCCTAGTAGATCTTCTCAAATGATTTGTGGTTGGATTTGGGGTGGCTTGGTTCTATAGATTACAGAGAAAATATTGAAATCGTTTGAAGCATTTGAGGCTTTGAATCTCGTTGAATAGTTGCCAGCAACAGTGACAAACGCAGATAAAACCCTTCAAGTCAGCATTGGATTTGAAGTGTTATCAAAGCTTTAATGTTGAGACTTTTGGAAGGGGGCTTGTAATATGATATACTGTAGTTAATATAGATTGGGATCTAAATGATTGAAGATGTTAGATAATGGAATCACTGGGGTTTTGTTCAGTTTGGGCTCCTGAGAATCAAGTTTTACCCCTATTCTGATTAGTACCTACAATGTTGTGTGTGTTACATATTCCAGCACAGGTGTTGGTACCATGTACATGTTTCCACTAAAATGAAATGTCCAACACCCTGTGTCCAAATGACATGAGTACACCCAGGCAAAGTGAAGAGTCTAGTCTTTGTAACATAGCTACAAAGCGAGTATCCAACACCCTAACTTATTACAATTTTGTGTCCAATTGACACAGGTACACCTAGGCACAGTGAAGAGTCTAATCTAGGTAACCTAGCTATGATGCTTTCTTGGCCTCGTTGGAAAGGGATTTTTTTTTTTTTTTTTTTTTTTCTGTTTCAATCTGTGCCCATTATATTTGTTTAAGTGGTGTTCCCATTTGGTAGACGTTTTCTTTTGTTTGGGGGAATAGGCTGGCATCATGTAGAAGGAGCATATCAAAATTGATGGTTTCTGAGCTGCAACATCTTTACTTGAGTGCAACTGCATATCCCTTGGCTATCATTGCAGAACATGGTATCCAAATTTCAGGAATTAGGCTCTTAATAATATCTTACATACTGTTTTTTTTGTGCTGTGACATGTATGATGTGCTTGTGTTTCCTTAGTATATCTGTATATGGTGCTTGATTATGAATCAATCCACTTTTATTCCTCTCTATTGGAAGCATTTATCGCCATCAAGTCTAAAATGTTGACCAGGATTGCTTTCTTGCCTTTGGTTTTTGTGGCTGTTCCTGTTGATGTCTTGTGAAATTGGCCCGCAGTCTAGCAATATGGACCGAAAAGAAAAGTAGGCAGCGCATTGCATGCTTGCTTGAATTACAAAGCGAACTTTTAATATGTTGTTTTCAAATTCTAGGACTTTGATTAATGTGGTTGCCTTTGATTTATCTTTCTATGTCTAAAGGTTGGTGGTCATTTGAACAATTGTTTTGAGCCGAGCTGGAAGAGGATTTTCTTGCCTTGTCCCGTGGGTGGTCTTTCATTTGTTGCCCTCATCCCTTGATGGGGACCAGAGCACATCCTTTGGATAATTGAATCATATGGAGCACAGATTATTCCTTAAGGTTTTAAAATATGTTTTGGTCAATATCCTCTCTTGTTTCTAGAATAGGCAGATATGAGTTCCTTCTGTGTCTCCTTTGCTCATCGGCCATTATGTGCGATTGGAATCTTGCTGTTATGGTAACTATACCTTTTTTCTTTTTGGATACATTTGGGAAAGTCGAATTCAAGGCTCTTGTGGTTGTGGAAATAAAAAATTGTTATTGCACATAAAATTAATAAATTATGTTATTTTTTGGTACTGGCACAAAAATTATAATTAAGTCACCATAGATCATGATATAATTCTCCTTGTGGCCCCAGCAACCTTGGTCATGGTGACGAGTTCCGAGTCGCCTCCGGTTCATTAGGGAATGATGGAAATGCCACGTTTGGCTCTGTCAATTTCAGACTCATCTCACACCATCGTTGCTGAGAAAATGTCTATTTCCGACACAACCCTTTTCCCTTAAAATTGTAAAGTACATTACTCTCCCCCCCTCTAACTCAAACCTCTATTTCCATTTCCATTTTCATAGCTCTTTGAACAATATCTTCCTGCACAGTGATCAATTCGTTTACCACTCTCTCTCTTTCTAATTTGTGTTTGCTTTAGTTTCTCTATGTTCATGTGATTAGGTAATTGGAATTGATTTTTTGTTGTTGAAATATTGTTCCGTTTTGACTTTAATTGTTTACTGTTGTACCTAGATGTGTTTTGCTTTCTGTTGTGTGAGCTATTTCGTCGATTTATTCTGATTCATTGGTATTTACAACTCTCTCCGTCATCGAGGTTGTCGGCAAGTAGATCGCTGCCGCCAACTGTGATGGGAAGGAAGTCTGTCAGAGGATAATTGTGAGGGTAAAGTGGCAAATCCTGAGGCAAAATTATTTGGGGGGATCAATTCATGTTGCCTTTAATCATATTAAAAATAAATAATTAATTAATGACCATATCCGTTCTATTAAATTATTCCTAAGAGAGTGAAAGAGAAGAAACAAATCTGCCTATTAAAAAACCGCGGAAAAGAGTTCTTTTAAAAATTTAAGATTCATTAAATCCTTAAGCTTGGTAAAACAAATGGTTTACTCAACTTGGAAGACGGACAAAGGTGTACTCAAGAGTTGTAATAGCATCGATTTCGGACCCCTCCCGTCTAAATAAATTTGGGGATTTTACCCCACACAAAAAATGATAAAATAATTTATTTATTAATTTAGGGAGTTTACAAGTCATTATACATAAAAATTTGGGATTTTATGATTAGGAATCGCAAAATCTTTCCGTATATCGCATTTATACATTTATGATTTGCGCAACTCTTATAAACAGATGGTTGACTTAAATCTTTTTTTTATTATTATTATTATTATTATTATTATTATTATTTCCCTACAAACATCAATGACGCCATTGATGTTTGGTCTTTGCAACTCTCTCCTTAAAATCCATTGCTGGCTATTAAAAAAGATGATGGGTGACAATGAGTTTAATATTGAAGAGGTTCGTATCATATTGAGGACGTGGAGATGTTTGTGTTGGTGAATTAGGTTAGAATGAGATAATTTTTGTAGACTTTGTGGTTATCGATTAAAAAAAAGATAAAAGATGAGATTGCACTTTAGTTGGATTTTAGAAAAAGATAAATGGCTGAGAGAGAGATGGTTTTAGATAAGAATGAGTGATGTAGAAAATTTTATGTAAATTAAATCAATATTCTTGTTTGTTTGTTTGTTTTTTTTTTTGGTATTTGTCTTTTATATAGTTGATTTTAAATTTTGGGATAAAAAATTTAGATTGTTGTTTTTGTTGGGTGAGAGAAATAGATTTGAAATTCTTGATCATTAATTCAGACGAGAGAGAGAGAGAGAGAGAGGAGATTGGAAGGGCATGTAAGTTGATAGACATGCTGTTGTTTCCTTCTGAACCTATTGTTATTTTTTAATTAGTAAATAGATTGTAAACACCATATTCTTCCAAATAATAATAATAATAATAATAATAATGAATGTACAGAAAAAAAACTTTCTTGGAGACCTCCTCCAATAATTGGTTCAATAATAGATTCATTCGGATTGGTCAGGATGAAATCTTAGATACTGAAAGGTGACCAAACTAAGGTAAAAAAAAAAAAAATAATAATGAATGAATGAATGAATAAAAACATGCACCATAATATAAATGAATTTTGGGAGGTTCAGGATAGACTACAAACACTTCAAATTCCTCTCTATTTTATTTTATTTTGATTTAAAGTAAATATAATTTATTCTATTTTAATTTAAATTAAATAGGACACTTTTGAAAAGATAAATGGAGAAAGATTATATATAACACAACAAAAGAATACGATTTTAGTGACGGAAAAAATTCATCGTTATTTAGCGACGAATTTAACGACAAAAACCAAAATCCGTCACTAATTAGCGACGGATTTATATCCGTCGCTAATTTAGCCACGGATTTAAAATCCATTGCTAAATTTAGCGACGGACTCATATTTCTGTTGCTAATTAGTGACGGATTTCATTTTTTGTTTCTAAATTTAGCGATAAAAAAATTCGTCACTAAATTTAGCGACGAAAAATAAAATCCGTTGCTAATTAGCGACGAAAACATAATCCGTCGCTAAATTTCACAACAAAAAAAATTCATTGCTAAATTTAGCGATAGAAAACAAAATCCATCACTAATTAGTAACGAAAAATAAAATCCGTCGCTAATAAGCGACAAAAAACACAATCCGTCGCTAATTAGCGACGAAAATATAATCTATCGCTAAATTTAGCAACGAAAAAAAATTTGTTATTAAATTTAGTGACGAAAAACAAAATTCGTCGCTAAATCTAGCGACGAAAAACAAAACTTCTCGCTAATTTGCGACGTATTTGAAATCCGTCGCTAAATATAATTTTATATTTTTATTAAATATATATTTATAATTTATATTTTTATTAAATTAGGGTATTGATTTTTATTAAATATAATTTTATGTTTTAATTAAAAATAATTTTGTAATTATATTAAATATAATTTTGTGTTTTTATTAAATATAATTTTGTATTTTGTATTTTTGTTAGATTAGAGAATTATATTTTTAATGGTGAGAGTTAGAAAAAAAAGTATAGAAGTAATATATATATATATATATATATATATATATTAGATAACATAATGTGACATAGTGGTTAAGAGTGTTTTAAACAATTCCTTAAATTCAGGTTTGAAGCTGGATAAAATCACATTTTCTGCAAAAGAAATAAAGCAACAAAAGGTGGGCATGCACGGACAGACAAGGGTTGGCGGGGTGCGAGCATGGACAGGCAAGCAGTAGGGGGCCGAGGCGGTGGTGGGCGGCGGCTTGCAGGTGGGTGGACGGGTTCTACAAATAAAAAAATTAAATACGAAATTTTGTGACGGAATTGGATTCGTCGCTAAAATTAACGATGAAAACTGTTTCTATCGCTAAAATTAGCGACGGAAACTGAATCGGTTGCTCAAATTAGCGACGAATTTGGGTTTCCGTCGTTAAATTTTTGCGATGCATTATTAGTGACGGAAATTTTTCCGTCGCTAAATTCGTTACTAAAATTTTTAGCGATAAATTTTTCTAAAATTTCTGTCGCTAAACTTTTGTTTTTTTGTAGTGTTAAAAGGTTAGACGATTGCGATGTCAAGGGTTTAGGGAGGCTATTTGATCGTGACTCAATTTTAGGAGATATTTATAAATACTCCTAAAATTTGAGGGATTTTTGTAATTTTACAACATGAAAATATAATTTTCTAGCAAATATTTATTTAACTAGATATAGTAATCCTAATTTCTCTAATAAGAAGAAGATCTCGCGGGGCCACTATATGAAGCAGTGTGTGGCCACAGTATTCCTTTGGTGTATCATGCAAAAAAACTCTCTTTTTGAATGCCAGGAATCAGATTGCCTCGAAAATTAAGAATAGTATTAGTTGTTGGAAGTTTTGAGAGGGAATATGTTGTTTTAATGTTTGGATCCTTTTGTCATTTTACAATATTTTTAGGGATGACAATGTCTGACCGATCTAATGGATATCTGGCTAATCCAATCCAATGGAATGGATTTTTTCTTTTGAAAAACAGATTAGAAATGAGTTTTTTAATTAAATAATCGGTTGGTTGAATACAGATTTATCTCATAAAAATTGACCTGATCCAACTCGTTACTTAATTTAATATTTTATTGTTCAAAGTTATTTATATTGAATTTATTAAAATTAGAGCTTTATTTTGAATTCTAAAACCCTTTACTCAAAACACATGCAGTGCAGCTTATGTCTCTGCTTCCTCCTCCCTACCCTTCACCACATTCGCTTCCCCACCCACATTGTTGACAATGACAAATAACAGTCAACAAATCATTGACGATTAGTCCACCCATATATGGAGTCACACTGAAAGAGAGAGAGAGAGAGTCAGCTTCGTGACGGTCATACTTACAATCGCCAACCATCCCTTCGTCCCTTTTGCACCCGCATAGCCGTACCCCGCCCACCATTCCTTCTCCAACCCCATTCATATAACTGAAAGAGAGAGCAGAGTGAGAGTAGAAGGATACTGGGTATATAGAGAGTGAGAGAGAGTCGGACAGCCACTTCGATGATCGGACTTTGTGATGGAGTCAACATGTAGAGTCGGATTAGTTTTTCGTGAAGAAACCAACGGACTAGATAGAAGACTTACGTCTTGGGTAAAGGGACTGAAATACTCACAAGGAGTCTGATTTTTTTTCCCTCACTAACCCAAGTAGAGTTAAAGCCGGATATGAATTATGGATTTGGTAATTGTTGGAGGTGGATTGTGGTTCAATAGATACCGACTCCTTGCTCACTCGAATGGTTGCTGCCAATGGAAATGAAACTTGCAAAAACTGTCGAAAGGTGTTCCGGCGGGGGAGATTCCGACACTCAAGTCAAAAAGAGCGGTTTTCGAATGTAATAGAAATAGATTGAGAGTTCAAAGAGAGAGAGGTTTTCTGTGATTAGGGTGCTGAATGTGTAGGGCTAAGAGAGCGTACCTTATTTAGAGGGTATCTAATACTTGCAAGAGTCATATGTTTTTGGGGTGTTTTAACCCTACTTTCCTTATTCAGTTGATCTGGAAATCTCGGGAGTTTAATAATCCGAAATGATCGTGATCTTTATCGCATGAAAATTTTCGTTTTCTAGAGAGATTTTTTCCTTAACAGAAAGATGTTGTTCTTAAGTAGGAAATCAAAACCGTTAGAGTGTTTTGATCTTCCTTTAGAATTGATAGAGCTGTTGGCTATCGGTCGGTTGTTTGGCCAATGAAGGCCCTTCATTTGTTTGATGGACCAATAGTTAAGTACCTGATTGGAGAGATAAATCTCATTTGGCAGATCTCGTTTGATGGTCGGGGTGATTACAACGCTATCATTTGGGAGATGGGGCGACTAAGGGCTTTCGATAGATCAGTCAAATAGAGAGTAGTCATTTGGGCTTACTCATCAGTCGGTAGCTGTCCTTTGTGGGTCTCCTGTGTGGGCCTTTCAGGTGTTGACCATTCGAATTGGGACTAGAGTTATGTCCCATCATTTGCCCCCTACTTAGGGTGCCGCTTCATGAGAAAGGTACCATGAGTACCTGTTTTTTCTTTACGTATTGACACCATGTGTTGTTGTCGGGGTATGCAGATCGTCTCTTGGCGTTTATATATGACCATTTTTTCGTGTGCGTCAAGCATCTTCATCTCATTTTCTTCCTCAAAAACCATTAGGGAAGTCATTTCTGAAAGCAATGGCGAAAACGTTTGCTACTCAAAGTTACTCGGGCATTGACGATATTGCGAGTACCATGTCCGTAAAAAATATTCAAGAAGTCCAGACTGATATGCTGATGGGAGATGATTACACTTTGGTATTCGCCACGGATGCCGATAGAGCTAACATGGCACCGGAGGGGTGCGTATTGATATACCTCCAATCGGTTAAGTACGGATTAAAAGTTCCATATATAGGTCCTTTTGTGGAGGTACTACGCCATTGGAACATTTTCCCAACTCTCCTAATCCCATGTGCCTTGCATTTGGTGGCTGCCATTACTTCTCTACTAGGGTTTTGTTGTCTTCGTTTCGATTTCAACATTTTGTCGTCTGTTTTTATCTTGATGAGATGTGGAAACAGTGGCTTAACCAAAGATTGGTACAAACTACAGTCTTGGCTTGAGTCTAACTGGAGATTCTGTTATAAAGAGTTTATCGATAAGAATTAGATGCACAAATTCTTCTTCGTGGAGTTCTCGGATAAGAGTCATGTCCCTGTACTTCCTGACGTCAAAGAGGGGCCTTCTTTAGGACTGAAACCTCTGGCCATATTTAAGCATAGCCGCTTTGTTCGGTCCATAGGCGGCTATTGTAAGTCTACCGGTCGAATTATATGGGTCGACTCCTTACTGGATGACCAGATACTATCTTTAGCTGGCCTGCTGATTGGGAAGAAAAGGAAAGTCGATAGGCCTCTCTTGTTAGAAAGGGGGAAGATTGAGTTGGCTGACTCTTTGAATCTTTTTGACAACGTTGTACTGGAGAAGGTTACCATCGATAGGCAAATTCACTTGAAAACGAAGAGGTCTCCTCAGGAGTCCATCGGGGCATCTAAGGCCATTCTGGAGTTTTCACCTCCCTTATCAAAGAGGGGAAAGGCCCTACCACCTTCATTTCTACCAGAATGTGCACTGGTCGCTTCACCTGATCATTCAGGCTCGGTCGCACCGATAGAGAACATTGTGTTGGAGGGAAACAAATCTCCATGCAACGAGGGTGTCGATGTGGATGGACCCAGAGGATTGGGAAGTGGTTCTTCGCCTGTCACCACAACAAGACTGGATACCCCCAGGGTGATGTCAGAGGGGATGGCAGGGCCTTCCTCAGCTATATCGGTTTGGCCTTTGCGTAAGGGGAAATGTAAGATTCCTAATGGAGGCGCCCTGCCATATGTCATTCTTGTTCAGTCCTTTGACGAGCGAAAGGGCTCGAAAGAACAAGGGACTGTTGCGGTTTGTGCTCAGGATATACAATACAGTTATATAGATTTGGCAAAGGTGGACCGAATCGTAAACTGTTGGACTTTCATCGGTGCGAGCTTGATCTACATAGGATGTCCTAAAAGTAAGTTGGCGAAGCTCTTAAGTCCCTCGATTTGATGGTATCACCCTCTTTGCATCTGTTTGGTTTTTTTCCTCAATCCTGCTTTTTCTGATGTAGTCTTTTCTTTAGACAATAACTTTGGTAGAATTTTAAGAATGATAGAGGAGGCAGGTGGTAGATTACTGGGAAGGATGTGTGGTTGGGTTAAACAAGCGGTACGAGAGGCTAGAGTTGGAGGCAAAGGTACGCGAAGCACGTCTCCAATCAATTGAGAAATTGGCCTAACTGCGTGAAGAGTCTCTTCGTGTGGCAGAGCGTAAAATAGCTGACCTGGAGAAATTTCATACAAGGGATGCCATTACCATTAAGGATTCCCAACGCAAATTGACGAGAGACTGAAGTGCGCTGAAGAGATAATCCACTGGATGGGTCTAAGTGATCCCTTGCCCCTAGCTGAGGGGGATGCTGTGGCCCAGGGATCAACTGTTGTACCTAAACCCTCTACTATGGTCCTGGCTGCAAAGGGATCTGCTTTTCTTGAAATCCCATGATCTTTCTCATGTAACATCTATTTAAGACTTTGTATTCTAATGCCCTCCGAGTAATTTATCAATGACAGAGTTTGGCTTATTATCCACTGTGATGGCTGTCATTACATTAGTCTAACAGAATCGTCGTACAATAGGAAGCAATTGACATTAGGGTCGTACCCGTTCGAAGAGTTCTATCCCTTATTGATGACACGTTCGATCGACATGATCTAATCGATTTAGGCCTGCCGTATGATAGGAAGCTTTTAGAGAAAGGGGTCATGTCCATCTATTCAAGAAGTTCCATCCATTATCGATGACATGATCGAACAGTAGAATTTGGGTGACTTAGGCTCGCTTTACGATAGGAAACTTTTAGAGAGAGGGGTCATGTCCACCTATTTGGTAAGTTTCATCCCTTATTGATGACACAAATGATAAAAAACTTTAAATTAGGGGGCCGTGTTCACCTGTTCGGGAAGTTTCATCCCTTATTAATGACACGTTCGAATGATAGAATCTGGGCGATTTAGGTCCGTCGTACGATATGAAACTTTTAGAGAGAGGGGTTGTGTCCACCCATTCAGAGAGTTTCATCCCTTATTGATGACATGTTTGAATGATAGGATTTGGGCGATTTAGGTCCGCCGTACGATATGAAACTTTTAGAGAGAGGGGTTGTGTCCACCCATTCAGAGAGTTTCATCCCTTATTGATGACATGTTCGAATGAGAGGATTTGGGCGATTTAGGCCCGCTGTATGATGAGAAAGTTTTAGAGAGAGGGACCATGTCTATCCATTCGGGAAGTTTCATACCTTATTGATAACACGTTCGATCGATAGGAAACTTTCGATTGGGGGGGCCGTGTTCATCCGTTCGGAGAGTTCCATCCCTTATCGATAATATGTTCGAACGATTAGATCAAGGAATATGTGGGTAAGAAGTCCGTTGAGCCGATGTCTTGCTAATTTGAAAAATAACCTCGCGTTTCGGAGAAAGAACCATTAGTAGCATACCCTGGTAATCACTTAGGGGCAAAAGTTGAAGGCTCTGGATCGCATGACAATGTTCCGATCCCCCTAGTGGCGTTCTAAACTTGATTTCCATGTATTTAGTGTTGGGCAAAACTTTCAGGGCATTCAAACTCGGCCTGCCCAGGATGACGTTGTAGAATGAAGGGAGATCCACCACGTTGAATATGATAGGAGGTGTTGCATGATTGGGAGGCGTTCCAAGGGTAACCGAAAGTGAGATGAGACTTTTGGGGTATATCCATTCGTCTGAGAGCCCTTTGACCGAGCCTACGTGGGGTTGGAGATTGGCAGAAATAAACCTCATTCATCTGAAAGTATCTTGGTATAGGAGGTTACAGCCTGTCCTCTGATCGACAAAGATTCTTCTGACCTCATGCTGCCAAATCCTGGCAATCATTACAAAGGGGTCGTGACGACTCGGGTCTATCCTGACTAGGTCTTCGTCCGTGAAAGCAATGACGGGTCTCTTCCTCCCTTGCTGTTTATTGGCGTCTGTCGCTAGAATTTCTTGTGATGCGGAAGGAAGTGTTTTCGGGGAATAGAAGATTGGCGTGACTAGGCGCCCTGCTTCATTTTCTGATGGATTGTCAGAGGAATGGGAAAGTTTTCGAAGAGCATACCTGTCCTAGATTGGAGTGTTACCCCATCTCTTCTGTTGGTTGGGGCCGAGCAGCTTGCCAGTCTTCTAACTGGTCTCGTCGTAGCAATTCGTACCGATGACTGGTGGAAGCGTTTCTTTCCCCCTTTCCGATGAACTCTTATAGTTTCCCATGGCGTACCAAGAACTCTAATTATTCTTTTAATTTCTTGCAATCATCTGTTGTGTGGTCATAATTGCGGTGAAAGTGATAGTATTTGGTTCTGTCCTTACTAGGGTCACTCTCGGTTGACTGTGGGGGCCACCAGAAGTATGGTTTGTCTCTGATCAAGGATAAGACCCGACTAGAGGTCTCATTCAGAGGGGTGTAGTTGTTATATTTCCCCGAAAGAGGGAGGTTTACTCGACTTTTCCTTGGCGAGGACCTCCTGGATAACTGATTGCGTTTCTTTCGAACGGATCGATCTCTTCTATTATCAAACGCTTCAATACCCTCAGTGGCGATATATTTCTCCGCTCGAGCATAGAATTCTAAGATGGTAGTAGGAGGATTCTTTGTGATCGATACTTTCATACCCGAAGGCCGTAATCCGGTTAGTAGCGCGGCCAAGGCGATGGAATGATTTAGAGATGGAATTCTCATCATCTCTGCCTTGAATCTTTCCAAGAAATCCCTGAGGGACTTGTCTTCCTTTTGTTGTAATGATAGTACAGAAGTGAATTTTCTCTTGACCTCTCTGTTAATCACGAAATGTGACTCGAACTATTCTCGTAGTTGAGAGAAAGTTTTTATGCCCAGCGGCGGGAGAGAGTTGAACCAAGTTAGCACGTTTTCCGTAAGAGTAGTGGAGAAATGTTTGCACATGGCCACGTCAGTCATATCTCTTGAAATCATCACTATCAGGAAATGGGTCATATGATCCCGGGGGTCAATTGTCTCGTCGCATCTTTCAATGGGAGGCAGAAATATGTTAAGAGGCATAGGCTCCGAAGAGACTTTCGGATTGAGAGGTGAAACATGAGAATAGAGGGAAGTTTGGTTTCCTTGGACATTGACTCGCTTGAGTTCATCGATAACAAGCTACTCGGCTTGCTTTCGGAGATCACAGGGGTCTAGTCAGGAACTTTCGGACAATTCGTGGTGCGGAGGTGATGGTCGTCACCGGGGATGTCTAGACCCCCAACGGAAGACTGGCCCTCGAGTCTAAGGGCGCGATTGAGCCCCTCCAGTTGATTGCTCATGTTTTGAATTTTTTATTCCAGCCTCTCCATCTGGAGGTGGCTGGCTCGCTCTGGCACAGGAGCTATGATCGACTGTCCTTGAGTCACAAGCTGTAGAGCCTGCTCCGGATGAGATAGTCGAGGGGAGACCACACGATCACGAATAGATTGATCGGGCGCCACGACGGGGGTAGACTCATAGGGTGTTGCAGTGCACCCTTCTATAGTGGGGACGGCTTTTGAAATTGTCCCAGTCCTTCTCTTTGGAGGCATGATAGTGTAAATGATTTGTTGGTTCTGTAAAGGCAGTTGCTCTAATTTATTCCCACAGATGGTGTTAATCTGTTCGAGGTGGGTTGCGGTTCTACAGACATCGGCTCCTTACTGACTCGAACGGTTGTTGCCGATGGGAAGTAAAACTTGCAAAAACTGCCGGAGAGTGCTCCGGCGGGGGAGGCTCCGACATTCAAATCAGAAAGAGTGATTTTCGAATGTAATAGAAACAGATTTAGAGCTCAAAGATAGAGAGATTCCCTGTGATTAGGGTGTTAAATGTGTATGGTTAAGAGAGTATATCTGACTTAAAGGGTTTGAGTGTATCTTATATCTATAAGAGTTGTATGTCTTTGGGGTGTTTCAACCCTATTTTCCTTATCGAGTCGATCCAAAAATTTCAAGAGTTCGATATTCCAAAATGATCGTGATTTTTATCATATGAGAATTTTCGTTTCCTGGGGAGATCCTTTCCTTAACCGAAAGATGTTCTTAATTAGGAAATCAAAACCGTTAAGGTGTTTTGACATTTCTTTAGAATTGATAGAACTGTTAGCTATCGGTCGGTTGTTTGGCCAATAGAAGCCCTTCGTTCGTTCGATAGATCAATGGTTGAGTATCTGAGCGGGGAGATAAATTTCATTCGGCGGATCTCGTTTGATGGTCGGGGCGACTATAGCCCTATCGTTTGGGAGACGGTTCGACTAAGACCTTTCGGTAGATCAGTCGAATAGAGAGTAGTCGTTTGTGTTTACTCATTGGTTGGTAGCTATCCTTTGTCAGCCTCTTGTGTGGGCTTTTCAAGTACTGACCTTTCGAATTAGACCTAAGGTTATATCCCATCTAAAATAGTAAAACCCGCACTATATCCGCGCCATTCCCATCCCAAAATATTTTATGCTCACCGTTTTAAAATGTTACCATATTATGCGAGGACAACAGCTCATACGCAAGAATTCACAACAACAACATATCATTTCCAGTAAACATTTTAGGTGAGTTAAAGACGAAAGGAGATCGACAATCACCTCTTCGATATGCAAAATCTTAAAAAAAGCGTTTTGCAATTTTTAATATACTTTGCTGTTGGAAGTAATGGAATAATATATATATCCTTTTTATTTCGAAGTAACGTTAAAGATGGCAAGCAAAAGAAATATCAGTGGCCAAGTACATCATTTTGCACCGGAGAATATATGGTTAGGTCAATGATTTTAGATCATTTTTAAATGTAATATAACTATTTATACAAACTATCTTTTCATTTCAAAATTTTATAATTTCTAGTTATTGTAATCGCCTGTTAAAAGATGATAAATAAGTCAGACCAAAACCTTAATAATCAGACCTGCTACAAATGTTACTAGTTGGAACTAAACTTGGCATATAACAGGGTGTAAGAAAACTTTGAGTGAGTATAGATTTTGGAGTCAATGTGAGCTTATATAATAGTCTTCCCATCAAAGATTGGATAAATGAACAGTTAAGACTAATATCCGATAAATTTATAGAAAATGTAAGAACCAATTTTATTTATTTAATGGGTAGATAAAAAGACTTCAGTAAATGTGTGGATCAAAATGCTCCACACCTTTTGTTTTGCCAAAAATCACATTTTTTACATTTTCCACATTGAAAACATATATAGTTTTCCAATTGAAAGCCCGCTATGGAAAGTTGATCTATCTGTTGATGTTCCAATGTTGCTAGAAAAACCATGTCTTTGACCGAAGAAAGTAAAGAAAAGAACATAATTTTGATGAAGAAAGAGGAAAGGAAAAAAAAAAAAGAGTCATGCACGAGAGAGAGAGAGAGCAACCACCTAATTGCTTGCAGGGCAATATATGTGTTCTACGCACTGATGATGTTGTATGCACTCATAGGGACATTTTCGAAGGATTTGATCTTTGCCTGTTGCCATTCAAAGTTTACACTCTATGGTAGTTGGTAATTTTATTTTATCATTATTATTTTAAAGATGCCTGGGTAGATCAACATTTTGATTAAGTGGTGGTGCGTTTGGTCCAAGATAACACTATTTGCAAAAATTCACTGCAAAACATATAGCATTAGTGTCAATCTAGCTAATTGACTTGTAAATTGACAACTAGGCTTCTGGGCATCATAAACACATATTTTTCATGGTTGAATAAATAACGATAATCTTAAATTTTATATAGGCTAATTGGTATTTATATTGAGCGATATGTAAATTTGGAAACATTTCGGTTTAAAAATTAACTTTTGAGATAGAAATTTTATTCTGTCAGACCTACATGTGATTAAGATTTGTAGAATAAAAAAAAAAACTTCCATATAAATTCATCTTAGAATTTTCCACCTCCCTCAAAATAGAAATCATCCTTTACCTAAGCAAACTTTTGAATTAGAAGTTCAAGTTAAGTTTTCTCTCATGTTTAAAAATGGGTTAAGTCAATAGGAATTTGACCATTGATCATCCATGTAAAAAGGCAAGTCATGTCATGGTTTCGCAAAATGATCCCAATTAGAGAGATCTTAATGATGAAACAGGTGCTTGATAAGCAAAAGTTGGTGGTTGAAATATGCAATCTCATAAAGAAGATTTTGAGAACCCCTTTTCATGTATGTAATATGTATATTTACTTCACTGAAATTATATTCCGACAAGTCTAAATCGAGTCACTTTCATATACTCTCTATGGGAGCTCTCCTAACGTATCTTTTTTCATTCTCAAGATTTGAATTCGAATTTTAATTAAGAAATCTAATGTCATTTTTATTGGTTTAATTGTCTATTGGTTTCTTTTTATGTATTTTAACTAGCTAGTAGTATATATACATGCTATCAATATTGCGTTGGGTCCCTTTCTGTGTGTGCCCAAATCAAGTAGTCACCATTATTTTCATGTTCACTCCCATCTTTTTTTCTAAGACTAAAAAGTAACCAAAGACACCATCATTTCTCTTGAGAAAGCAACCCTCCACAGAGAAAAGAAATAAATAAAAGAAATAAATAAATTCACCCTCCAACCTCTTTATCTAATTCTTTCACCCATTAATAAGATGTAGGTTTATGAGAAGTTAAGATGGAAAAGATAAAACAAGTATCATATTACCAGAGATGCAACTACATGAACCGAATAATTATAATAATTATGAAATTGTTCTACATTTACTCTCATAGAAAACTATAAAGTAATCATTGTTATTTCATGATTATAGCTTATTTTTCAGATCGAGTTACATACATACATACATACATACATAAAATTTTACTCGGTTAGAGAAATGAAAGAAAATGCTAACATTAGCCCAATGCTAGCCAGTATCTATGGATAAGATTTAAAATTTTAGTTCTTTGGACAAAAGATTCTTTGCTCATCACTTTCACATCTACAACCTAGCATGTGATACCATAGGTGATTAAAAGTCCACTAATTGATGCTCTTCTAAGCCTAACAAAGTCTTAGATCACATTTTAAACTAATTAAATTTCTTACTTAAAATTTTGTCTTCATCAACTAAATTATTTCAAGTGTCTGTATTGTATAGGGTATTATTTTAATCCTTTAATGGTGAAGGTCAAGGTTCAATCTAAAAGCATATAATAAAATTTTTTTTCCCCTTCCAATTCTTTTACTACTATCATAACCAAATACCCCTGGTTATGGTTTGGTCCAATGACTAAATATTGATATTTTTTAAATAAAATTTAAGAATCTAATTTAACTTAAATCAAATTTAATCGAATTTAACGTAATTATCAAATATTATAATTTATAAAAATAATGAAAAAAAAAACAAAAGATGCTGCATATGCAATTCAACGTAGATCAAACTCCACTAAAGGCTGAAATTTTGTGAAGAAACCCACTTTAAGCAGCTTTTTATGGGAAAGAGTGAGCTTCTTGTAGGCAATCTTCTCTATACAATATTAAAAAAAAAAAAAAACAGTATTAAATTATAAAGACATTGATACTTCAAAATGTTATGATAGCATAATCTATTTATGTTATGACAAGTTTTGTGATTCATGTGATATATAAGTACTAACAAAATTATTTATCAAAACAGATATGTAAAAAATTGATTAATATTATATGGATTAAATGAGTAAACTAAATGAACAAAATCGTAATATAATAATTTATATTAAGAAAAAAAATCAAAATATTGTAAATTCTATAAAAAAAATTTAAAAATATACTAAGATACTGTCACAAAAGTCTAGATTTATTTGTTCATCCACTTGTCTGCTTCGTCTAAGCATTGTTGTTAAAGTTTCATTTGTCGAACTAAACAAAGGTTGATGTAATTTCCGTGGTTCAATGAGTTTGCTCTTCTACTTCACAACATTCTCCCTTGATCCCCCAAAATATCAACCAAAAGAAAATAAAAAATAAAAATAAAAATTGTTGATCTCACATGATCCAAGAGTGACAAAGTCCTCATAAGGAACCTTTAGGAAGAATAGAGCCTTTAAGGGCTCAAACATCCTCCTCTCTCTCTCTCTCTCTCAAGAAAATTTTGTGGCTCGGAAATCAGTAACAAAAGAAGTTTCCAACACCCTCTTTGCACCAAAAAGATTTAAAATTGCAAAACAGAGGCAGCAAAACCAATGCACATTGACTCTCACCCCAAACCACATTGACTAAACAAACCACTTCTCTCTGATCTTCAAAATGTCAATGTTTTCCCATCTTTCTTTTCCATCAAACAAATACAAAAAGGTCTTTTCTCCATGAAAGATAAATCCTCTCTTATTTCCTTAAAACGTTCAACTCCACCAAAGTTCATCCTTTGATAGGAAAACAGAGGAAAAAGCAGAGGTTTTCCCATACTCTTTAAGGAAGAGTTAAGGGTTTTTTTTGGCTGACAAGAACCCATGTCATGATTTGCAAACAGAAGATGAGTCTGCGGAAGAAGTTGGCTTGCTTGTATCTCATTCTTCTGCTCATGATTTTACAGTTGAAGGCTCCATGTCATGCAGATGGATATGGAAAATTCAACAGAATATTCAAAAGGTCTGCTCCTAGTACTACTTTGAAAGCTTTCGGTGGATTTAAAGGAAAAAATGCAGACAAAAATGGTGGAGATGATGTGTTTGGTGCTGATAAAAGAAGAGTTTACACTGGACCAAACCCTCTTCACAACAGATAAGAAGCTTGATTTTCTCCTCTCAAGCTACTTTTTACTTTTCTTTTTCCAAAAATTTTTATTTTTATTTTCATTTTGTTTTCTTTTTTATTTCTCTATATGGATATCTGATGCTTTGAGGTTTTGGATGGTACTGTTGATAGCAATGTCTTTGGACAAATCTTATACAAACAAAATGTATATGAGAATTTGATTTTGAAGATTTGGTTGAGGAATTAAATTACTCTCTTATTTATTTGGAAAAAAATGAAAAATAAAAAGAAAATAAATAGAATGCATCCCAAGAAAATATTTGAGGATACAGTGTTTATTATTATTATTATTATTATTATTATTATTCTTATTATTGTTATTATTATTATTATTTTGTACTTAGATGAACATTGAATGGCATTGAATAGGGTTGTTTGGTGCAATAAATTGTTGGTCAGCTTTTATTCTTGCTGGTTGTTGTCCTAAAATAAAACCCCTTTCAGGTTGCTTTCACTAAAACTAAATATAGAGCTGTCTTCAAATGGGTTTGGGATATTGGGGTCATAGGATACTCCAAAATCAGCAGAGGTTTCATGGGAGGAAAAAAAAAAAAAAAAAAACTGATGATCCAAATTCCTTAAATAAATTGTGTAATAGTTATGTTTACCTATTTTTGTGTTCATCCCCATTCCCAAACATACTTTCGGGCACATGTTCGTATGGCTATAAAACTTCCAAATACACACACACACACACACACACACACACACACACACACACACATATATATATATATATATTTAAAAAATAAAATTGAATTCCTAAATATAGAGATGTGTGTTATTAGAAATTTTAAGCTATCCTCGTGGTTATAATATTCATGAAATTTATAATTTTTGAATTCTCAGCCGTTTCTCATAAAATGAAATAATGAAATGAATCATCTGACGATTCCGTCGCCATGAGTATTAATTTTATCAAAAGAAAAATCCCTCGTTATATGTTTGAATATAAATTGCTTATTTTAGCTTTGCAAGTTTTAGGTGAATATTTTTTTTTTGTTTTTTTTAATGTATGTATAATGTAAGTGTACATATTGTAGGGAAGATGTTAGCGTACGAATTTGTTAAACATGCTTTAAACATTTATTATATATATTTGTAAAAATAGGAACTGGGATAAAGTGGCTACCCTTTTGGCCTGAAAATCAGTGTGATTGCGGTCTGATGGCTTTTGCCTGAAGAAATACTTTATTGGTGTTTTATGGGGGAAAAAAATAATAAAAAAGTTTGGCTTTTTTCTTGACATATAGAGTGCAGGGGAAGACTTAAATTGATGTACTGCAATTAACTGGTCCTTGCTTTCAATGATGAATGATTATGATTTATTGCATGTAGGCCCAGGAAATGTCAGGAACTGACCCTCTCTCTCTCTCTCTCTCTCTGCCAGCAATATTCCACCACAAAGATAGAAATTAGGTTTGATTCGCAAGTTTGTGTTTTTGTGACTGTTTCATGTTAGGTTGACTGAAGAAAGGCATAACTTGTTTAATTATTACAATGTTTCTAGATGATTAAACCATTTGTTTTTCCATAATTCTTATTTTTGGGGGGGGGGGTGGGAGGGGCTTTTTTTTTTCACTTTTTGAGATGGGTGAGGTGGCCATATGCTTAATCTCTCATTTTGCTTCCCCAATGTAACATTTTTTCATACTCGTAATAATTAAAAGTTTTCAATAAAAAAGTTAATTTTTTTTCCCTAAAAAGAATATTTTTTAATATATCAATAAAACTTGAAAGAATTCTCCAGGAAAGAGAAGGTTTTCTGGTCCGCTTCTTCTTCTTTTTCTCGTGTGCGCTAATTCTTCTTTGCAAGATCTGCTCAAACTCATAAAAGTTTAAAAATGAGATTGTTAAAGGCACTTTAGACCATGATCAAGTCAAGTGAAGGGTTTGACTCTTGAGCTGCATGAGTTAGCACAAAGCATTGCATTTTCATATTTATCAGCACTACCACATTTTCATGGTGTATACAAAATTTATGTTCAAGAACGAATGACATAGCCACCCAAAATGAGATTGGTCGTACTAATGAATGAATTATTATCATGATTGGCGCGCGCGCGCGCGAGAGAGAGAGAGGAGAGAGAGAGAGAGAGAGAGAGAGGAGAGAGAGAGAGAGAGAGAGAGAGATTCTATAAACTTAAAAAGTAAAAATGATGAGGTTGGGATATAATTACATGAACTTTTAAAAAAAGGGGCAAACCGAAAGGGTGAAAGCAACAGATATACTATTACATTACTTTGGATTATAAAAATGAATTAACCAATAGTCAGTGGTACAATTTTCTTAATTAAATTTAATTTAGAATGAAAAAAATCTCTAATTTAGAATGAAAAAAATCTCTAAATTAGATTTGATAGTATTTGAATCGGATTACTTAAAATATGATTTCAAATATCAAATAATTAAAATAAAAAAAAAATTAGATTATGAAAATGAATAAGCGGGACCAACAGGACGACACTCTAATCCTCAATATCTTATAAATTTTGACTAGCTCGAATGTTTGTCTCCGAATTCAATGAAAACTCCTTTAAGAGCCATACATGACTACATGCACATGATAAATGTTTTTTTCTTTCTATTTTATTGTGTCCAATGAAATTATGAAATATAACCTTAAAAAATGATATGTTTGGTTGGAGAAAAAAATTTTAAAGAAAAAATTACAAGAGAAATATTTAAAATAGTAAATGTTATTCCCATAATATTTCCTATTTCCCATGTTTAATTGAACAAAAGTGGCATTTGGTATATAAGGTAAAATCTTAGTAAAAAAGTGTTTGTTGATAGAATTAATTTAGTTCACATTTTCCTTTTAAAAATATTGATTAACTTTTATCATTTGAAAACAATAAAGTTTAATCTTTTTCCTCTATAAAACTAAACATATTTTAATTTTTCTATAAAAATAAATTAGTTTAATTCATATTTTCTCTTTTTAAATAAATAATTTTAATTATTTTCTCTCTAAAATTAAATCCGTTCATTTTCTCTCTCTTTTTTTTTTTAAAAAAAAATCCAAAATTAGTTTTTCTCTTTATAACTAAACATATTAATTATTTCATTAAAAAACAATTTAGTTTACATTCTATCTCTTCAAATATGTTTAGTTTAAGTTTTCTTTTTTTTTTCTTAAAGTTTTTCTCTCTTTAAAATTAAATGTATTAATTTTCTCTATTTAAAAATCGATTTAATTCATATTTTTTCTCTAAATATATTGATTTTAAATTTTCCATTTTTAAAATTAAATATATTAATTTTCTCTCTCTAGATAATTAAATTATTTTAAATTTTCTTCTCTATTTTTTCTCTTGAAAATATATTTACCTCACATTCTTTCCATAAATATATATTTTTAAATTTTTATTTCCTTTCCCCTTATGTTACTTTTCTCCCACTTAAGGATAGGGGGTAAAATTAGGGAAACCTAGTACCTTTAAAAGAGAGGAAATTTTAAAGTGGTAATTTGTTTACCCCATTTCTCTTCCTATAAAAACATGTTTTAAGAGGGTTCTTTTTTTTTTTTTTTTTTAATTATTAGAAAGAATAGCATTACTCTAGAGAACATAAAAGTTTAAACTTGAGTTCCTAGGGGCACTGAATGTAAAAACATTAGAGTTTTAAACTTTTTTTTTTTTTTTTTTTTTTTTTTTTTTATACATAGAAAAAATTCGAATTCGAAACTTTTAAGAAAAAAAGATGATGTCAATTAAATTTGATGGGACGTGGCCCAACAGCCCGAGCCAAGAGAGTCGATTCCCAAATAACCCCGCAAATGGTGCTCATCGATCAATCTACCGAAGGGCCATAGTCGCCCCGATCATTCTACTGAAAGGTCTTAGTCGTCCGGATCTACCGAACGATAAGGTCTCAGTCGCCCTGATAACTGATCATGACCCATCGAGTAAGGACAGTCACCCTGACCGAGTAAGCAAATGTCAGTCTCCTGATTGGACCAGTCCCGAAGGTCCCTTATCAGTCGAGCAACCGATCGGTACGCAACCCTCCAAACAATTCTAAAGGAAGGTCAAGATCTCCTTAATTTCGGTTTCCCATTTCACAATGGTGAATCGCATATCTCCCAGATAAGGAAGACATCCCTCCCGAAGAGAAATGTTTTCCGGTATATGAGGATCGTAATCAATTCGTAATATTAACCTCTGAGATTCCCGGATCAGTTCGATAAGGAAAGTAGGGTAAAAGTCCTTCAACGGCGCACGACTTTCACAGGTATAAGAGGTCTCAAAACTCTCGACACCAGGTACGCTCTCTAAGCCTAATACATAGGGCATATTGATCACAGGGAATCACTCTCCCTCTTCCCTCAGTCTGTTTCACTCAAACGAAAATCGCTCTTTAGTGACTTGAGCGTCGGAGCCTCCTCGCCGGAACACCCTCCGACAGTTTTTGCAGGTATATCCACCATTGACGGCAACCGTTCGAGTCAACAAGGAGTAGGTATCTGATGAGCCAAAACCTACCTCCATCAGATTGGCGCCGTCTGTAGGAACCAAACTGATTCTCTGAGATCTTATGGCGATGCTCGCAAAGGTCATCTCCGACACAGCAACCGCCAAAAGAAGAAGGCCAGTCATAGGATTTGATGATGACGACCTTCCCGCTGGAACAGAAATTTTTCAGGATGACCCTATAGTAAGCACCCTCAAAATTGATTCCTATACTGTGAAAAGGGTCCTCGTCGATCAGGGTGCTGATTGCGATCTCCTAACCTAGGACGCCTTCTATAGGATGGGTTTCAATCCATCTCGACTTTTGCCATCTACCGGATCCCTCCAAGAGCTTTCGGACGAGCCCACTCATCCCGAAGGCATCATTTATCTTCCTGTGACCCTAGGGAGACCCCCTAATCACACAACTGCTCCTGTCCTTTTTCATGTGGTGAAGCTCTACTCCCCCTAAAACGCCATACTTGGCAGACCCTACGTAGATGATCTAGAGGCGCTACCGAGTACGAGACATATGAAAGTGAAATTCAGAGCACCACTAGAGGTAGCGACCATTAGAAGTGACTCTGACCCCTATATCCTCTTTACGACACAAGGTGCTCAAGAAGTTTTCCCAGTTGATGCCTTGGAACCCAGAGACGACACTAAGCCGAGTGCTAAGCCTAAGCCAGGCAAAAAAATGACCGAAGTCTTTCTAACAAACGACACCAGTCAAACGATCAAGATAGGAGCCAACCTATCACCTACTTTACGAGAGGCCTTAGTCGCCTGTCTGCAACGACACTCAAAGGTCTTCGCATGGACTCTGGAAGACATGCCTGGCATAGACCCGTCAGTCATAGCCATAAGCTGACCGTTAACCCCGACTTTAGACCGATCAAGCAGAAGAAGAAGGTATTCGCCCTCGAACGCCAACGCGCCATCCAGGAAGAGGTCTAAAAGTTGTTGACATCAATATTCATCCGCGAAGTCAAGTATCTCGAATGGTTGGCTAACGTAGTTTTGGTAAAAAGGCTAAAGGCAAGTGGAGGATGTGTGTAGACTTCACCGACCTCAACAAAGTATGTCCGAAGGATAGCTATCCGCTCCCCAACATTGATAAACTTGTAGACAATTCCTCGGGATACCAACTTTTGAATTTTATGGACGCCTACTCCAGCTATAACCAGATCAGAATAACACAGAAGACGAAGAGAAAACTAACTTCATCACCGAGTTCGTAACGTATTGCTATCGGGTCATGCCTTTCGGCTTGAAGAACGCCAGAGCAACTTTCCAACGACTGGTCAACGCGGTCTTCAAAGACCAATTAGGTAGGAACGTCGAAACTTATGTCGACGATATGCTCGTAAAGAGTATTACAACAGAAGTTTACGTTACAGATCTTGAAGAGACCTTCCAGACTTTAGAACGGTACAACATGTGGCTAAACCCAGAAAAATGCATATTCAGGATCGCTTTCGGGAAGTTCCTAGACTTCATGATTACCGATCGGGGGATAGATGCCAACGCCGAAAAGATACAAGCAATATTAGATATGGCTCCCCCCAGGCACTCAAGGAAGTGCAACGCCTGACTGGTCGAATAGTGGCCTTAAGCCGATTCATGTCCAGAGTTGACGAAAAGTATAAGCCCATATTTGACGCGCTGAAGAGGTCTTGACAGTTCAAATGGACGCTCGAATGTCAAGCAGCTTTTGAACGATTGAAAGAATATATGATACAACCCCCACTGCTCTCACGACCCGTTCTAGGGGAGGAGCTTTACCTGTATTTGGTCGTTTCCGAACGAGCACTCTGTTCCGTAATGGTAAGGCAGGAGTTCGCCGCCCAGAAGCCAGTCTACTATATCAGCAAGATACTGAAAGATTCTGAAATCAATTACTGGCCAATCAAGAAGATAGCTTATGCTTTGGTTATCTCAACAAGGCACCTTCGACTATATTTTCAGGCCCATACTATTGTGGTACTTACCGATCAGCCGCTGAAGCAAATCCTCCAAAAGAGGGATACGTCAGGACGACTCATCAAGTGGAGCGTAGAGCTAGACGAATTTGATATCCAATACCGACCACGACCCGCTATAAAGGGCTAAGCACTGGCGGATTTTATCCTTAAATGCACTCTCCCCACAATGTCTAAAGATCAACTCCTTAGCCATCGGAAAGAATGGACAGACCCCGAATGGACTATCCACATGGACGGATCGTCAAACTCTTCAGGAAGCGGCGCTGGACTCATATTGGTAGGACCAAATAATTTCAAGGTAGAGTACGCCATCTGTTTTGATTTTCAAGCCACAAACAAACAAGCCAAGTATGAAGCTCTGTTAATGGGCCTCCGGATCGCCACTAGTATGGGAGCACGAAATGTCAGGGTGTTTATGGATAGCCAATTGGTCGTAAAACAAATCAAAGGGGTTTATGAAACCAGAGACCCGGTCATGGTGAAATACCTAAGTAAGTTGCGCGAGACGATAGATCAGTTGGGCAAAGTAGACATTCAACAGATCCCTCATTTGGAGAATGCGAGAGCGGATACCTTGTCGAAGCTAGCTAGTTCCGATTCAGTCGCTTCCAGCCGAACAGTGTATATTGAAAGCCTACCATATCCCAGCATTGATGAGCCTAAGGAGATCCTCCCAGTCGATCAGCCGCCTAGTTGGAAGGACCCTATAGAAGACTATCTGAGACGTGATCGTCTGCCGGTATCCCTAGGGGAAGCAATAAAACTGAAACGAAAGGCCGCGTACTACGCCATAATCGATGGGGTTCTCTACCACAAGTCATTCACTCATCCATATCTGCGATGTCTGACCCCCGAAGAAAGGAATTACGTCCTTCGAGAGATTCACGAAGGAGTCTACGGCAATCATCTGGGTGCCCGGAACCTAGTCTATAAAGCCCTCCGACGGGGATATTACTGGCCAACCATGAGAGTTGATTTCGACGACTACGTCAAAAGGTGCGACAAATTTCAGCGTTTCTCATCGGTTCCACGGTTACCCTCCACCGAGCTTAATTCAATATCTAGCCCTTGGCCGTTTACTCAGTTGGGCATGGACATCCTCGGACTATTTCCTCCAGCCACGGGACAACGAAAGTTCTTGATTGTGGCGATCGACTACTTTACGAAGTGGATGGAAGCCGAACTTTTAGCCCAGATCACGGCCGCTAAAGTCCAATCCTTCGTATGGACTCACATTATCATCCGGTTCGGTATACCACACGTCCTTATCACGGATAATGGAAAACAATTCGACAACCAGTGTTTTCGGGAGTTTTGTGAGAAGTTGGAGATCCAACATAGGTTCTCATCAGTCGCTCACCCGCAAACCAACGGATTGGCCAAAGTAACCAACCGAACGATTTTACAGGGACTAAAAACAACGCTGGATGACGCCAAGGGACAATGTATTAAAGAACTTTATGACATCCTTTGGTCGTATCGTACTACCTCTCGAAGGGCAACAGGAGAAACACCCTTCAGTCTAACTTACGGAAACGAAACAGTCATACCCGTGGAAATAGGCATTCACTCGCTCCGAGTAGCTCACTATGATGCCGAGCAAAACGAATGCACCCTACGAGAAAGGTTAGACCTACTTTCAGAATTACGGGAATCTGCATCAGCACGAGTGGCGGCTTATCAACAACAAATGACCCAGTATCACAACCGAAGGGTTAGAAGCCGAGCGTTTAAACCTGGAGAATTGGTGCTACGGAAAGTGGAAGCAATCAGCCAGCAGCAGCTCGGGGGTAAGCTTGCCCCCAATTGGGAAGGTTCGTACCGAGTACGTTCCGTAGTCTGACCAGGAATGTATTGACTCGACAATCTAGACGGATCGGCGATACCTAGGACTTGGAACTCAAAGAATCTGTGTATATAATATAAATGAGTCTCAGCGCTATCCGATAGCCGAGAAGTCTTTCTTAAACACGGCTCAAGATCTCCAACTGAAGGGCCTCAGTCGCCTAGTCTTTACCAATCGTACGTGTCGTCAATAGGGGATGTAACTCTCCGGACGAGTGAACGCGACCCACAACTTAAAATTTTCCATTACTAGCCAGTCTTTACCGATCGTACGCATCGTTAATAGGGGATGTAACTTCTCGAACGGGTGGACGCAGCCCACAACTTAAAATTTTCCATTGCTAGGAGGCCTCAGTCGCCCAGTCTTTACCGATCGTACATGTTGTCAATAGGGGATGTAACTCCCCGAACGGGTGGACGCGATCCACAACTTAAAATTTTTCATTGCTAGGATAGTCTCAGTCGCCCAGTCTTTACCGATCGTGCGCGTCGTCAATAGGTGATGTAACTCCCCGGACGGGTGGACACGGTTCACAACTTAAAATTTTCCTATCTAAGGGCCTCAGTCGCCCAGTATCTACCAATCCACTTTGATAAAGACTGAAGGAAATTGCCTTGCAACGCAGAAAATCAAAAAGAAGCAAAAATACGATTCAGGGAAGTGGAAACTAATTCTCCTATTTATTTTCGTGTGAAAAAATACATCGAGATACATGAACAAGCTGCTAGATCCGACTGATTACACCAAAGGGAATATACATAAAGGTCCACCTCATTAGGCTACCGATTCACCTGAAGAGGAAGAACACAATCCCTACACGGGAGAGTACAAAAATGTAGCACTAGGGATAAGAGAAGACGAGCCCAGGTTTTGCCACCCCCAACGCAGCATGGACTCGACTTACCCATCCAAAGAAGGTATGAGAAACACCCTCCACCGCGTTCAGAGGGTGAGGACTGACTGGGGAAGATCATGCAAGGTGATACAAGATATACCCCCTCGGTGGCAACGAATCAGATTACGTTGACCGGTGAGCGGCCAACATAATGAGATCCCATTCCAGTAGTCCTCTTCTTTAATGAGATCTCATTCCAGCAGGAGTCATCCCAACCAAGAAACATTGCACGCTACGACACCTCGAAAGCCGACCCTCAGGAAGAATCATTCTCCACCAAGCAGCTAAGAAGGAAGAACGTTGGTTCTCTGCGAAAGAAAGTGAACACGCGTCTTGGCTACTTATAGCCGTAAGAAACAGAAGCCCCAATTAATTTGAAGAAGATGAAACGGATCAGCACGAAAGCAAGTCATAAATGCCGAGAGTGAATTACCTTCAGTTCCCTATGAAGAAAATCGTATGTGAAGAGACAAGCTCGCATTCCTAACGTACAAATTAAGCAAATCAGAATGGACCAAGTGTCCCTATGCATTCATAACGTAAGAAACACGCTTCACTTATGACTTTTCTTTTCCAAGAAAGCCATAAGTCAGGGATAAATGATGGGACGTGGCCCAATAGCCCGAGCCAAGAGAGTCGATTCCCAAAAAACCCCCCAAAGGGTGCTCATCGATCAATCTACCGAAGGGCCATAGTCGCCCCGATCATTCTACTGAAAGGGCTTAGTTGCCCGGATCTACCGAACGATAGGATCTCAGTTGCCATAATAACCGATCATGACCCATTGAGTAAGGACAGTCACCCTGACCGAGTAAGCAAACGTCAGTCTCCCGATTGGACCAGTCCCGAAGGTCCCTTATCAGTCGAGCAACTGATCGGTACACTACCCTCCAAACGATTCTAAAGGAAGGTCAAGATCTCCTTAACTTCGGTTTTCCATTTCACAATGGTGAATCGCGGATCTCCCAGATAAGGAAGGCGTCCTTCCCGAAGAGGAAGGTTTTCCGGTATATGAGGATCGTAATCAATTCGTAATATTAATCTCCGAGATTCCCGAATCAGTTCGATAAGGAAAGTAGGGTAAAAATCCTTCAACAGCGCACGACTCTCACAGGTATAAGAGGTCTCAAAACCCTTGACACCAGTTATGCTCTCAAGCCTAACACAGGGGGCACATTGATCACAGGGAACCACTCTCTCTCTTTTCTCAGTCTGTTTCACTCAAACGAAAACCGCTCTTTACTGACTTGAGCGTCGGAGCCTCTCCGCCGGAGGGACTCCGGCGGTTTTTGCAGGTATATCCACCATTGACGGCAACGTTCGAGTCAACAAAGAACTGATATCTGAGGAGCCAAAATCCACCTCCATCAAAATTATATTTCAATCACAAAAATTTTTAACAATTGTTGCAAACTCAAGTTTTTTGTTTTTTTTGTTTTTTTTTAATCCCCTGTGGCACATTAAACTATACTTCTGTCTTTTCTTTGCTCTTGAGAAAAAGAGGCATTGAATTATAAATGAATAACTAAATCCATACATGGAAAAACCTGAAAAAAAAAAAATCAGGAAAAGAAACGGAATTACGGGTGCTTGCACATTGTTTCATTTTGCCCTCTTTCCTCACTCTTTTATCAGCTTAGTTTAGCTTATCCTTATTTTATTTTTCATTTATAATTTTTAATTAATTAAACAAATTTCTTTAAAGAATATAAATTTTTATATGTGGAAATTATATATATATTTTTTTCAATAAAGGGAAGTAAAATTATTATTATATTAATAATTTTTATTACTAAAACTTCTAACTAATTTTAATCAAATCTAACCTTAACTTTTCCAAACAAATCCACAAAGGATGTGCCATAGCTGGACGTTTTGGTTTCAATTCTGAAGGAATGCTATTTATTAAGTATTAAAATACAAAATAATATTTTCCTCTTCTAGTTAAACTTTTAGAGTAGATGATAATTACACCTAGTATAAAATAGTATAACATTGGGAGGTTCTAAATTCTGAGTAATGTCAAACTTCTCTTTTACTTCATTTAAAAATTTTACGTGATTAAATAAATTATTCAACACGTAAAATGGAATGTTATTGATGACATTTTTAAAATAATCTAGGATGGATTTTCATTCCCAAAATAATTAAAATCATAATATTGTAAAAATTCCAAGATCTAGGGTTAAATCACTAATCTTTTCAGTGCACGGGTCAAAAGAACTATTACGAACGAATCAGTTTTTAATTTTCATAATCCAAGAGCCTTTGATTTCTTTGGTATATTTTCTAGATTTTAGAAACCCTCAATAATGGAAGTTCATGTATTTTTCCCTTTCTTTTAACAATGTATGTTTCCCTTTTCTTTGTTCATCCTTTTTTTTTTTCACATAAGGAGAAGCTATCTCACATTGGGAGTCAACTTCCCATTTTGAAATTCAAAAGGGGAGAGTTGAGTTATTTTTCAAAAGAAAACCACTCCCTCCCACTTATCTCTCTATTTGAATTTTAATGTAATACTAGGTTGGGTCAAACCCGCATGGGTAATTGGTATCCATTTCCAACATCTCTCACTCGTACATGAGAGTTAGACTTTCATTTAGTTTAGTCACTTTCATATACCATTAATTTCATACAAATGCAAGTACATCAAGAGCCTTGAACTATACACTAGTTAAGGATATATAGCTGCTCACCATTTAATATAATAAGGATATCAAGTCTCGCTATACGCTAGACTTCTTTTGTCACACAGAGTCAATGTATCTTCTATCTATCCATCAATATAAATAAGAGCATACTTGACTCATCTCAAATTATACATTCACAATTGTGTTTTAGAACACTAAGTTAAAACATAACTGGCCGGTCTACGAATACAACACGACATGTCAGTTATAAGATAGTTTTCCTTTTATATTACTATCCATCTACTCCATCTTAGCTGTTTTCCTAGATATGGACTGCAAAACTGAATCAATTATGGATTCTTGGCGACATGTTAAAGTAGCAACACTAAAATAAAGTTTCAAGAAATAGGTAAAGTTCTAAGGGTATTGAATGAGGTTAAGTATAAACTTTTGGGTCTCACACAATGAGGTATAGAGGGATTCATCAATTCATTACCCATAAGATCACAAAAATACACGTGGTATTAAACACGTGCTATGATACATTTTTTACTTAATTAGAGATGTATGTCTCTTTTCAAAAATTAATGAATCGTGCAGATCTTAGTTCAAGTGTATTACAACACTCAATTTGATTTTCTTTTCTTATAAGTTTTCCAAAAACATCACACTTTCAAGAGAAAACCACACCTAACTCTTAGATAAGTATAATGGATTATGAAAAATCCATTTCAATTATCAAAAAAATATATAAACGGTAATATCATCTTAGTTTTGTACTAAGGCGGTATATATATGTTAATTAATTACAAATTAACGTTGTCTCATCTCTACATTTCATATAGATATTAGAGGCGATTGCTCATATGAGATAGCCAATTTTCAAAACTTGTTCGACATACTTTTAAATCAAAATATAAGAACTCATAAATATAAAACAAATTAAAATGTTATATAATTATGAGTATTACATCATATTCATCGTATATTCAAATATAATTACATCCTACACATTTCAAGAGATTTTATATGTTTCAAAAATACATCTCTAGGTATAGGTTTCATGAAGGGATCAACCACCTTAAGTGTGTAGGCAAATATTTTACGAAACCTCCCTCTTTTTAACAATGTCTCCAATAAAGTTGAACTTTGTATCTATGTGTTTGGTTCTCTAATGATATTTGGGATCTTTCGTATAAGCAATAGCTGATTAACTATCATAATAAATTGTCATAACTCCCACTGAATCACTTATGATCCCCAAATGTTATAAAAACCTTCTTAACCAAACACACTCTTGAACTACAGAAGTATAAACCACAACTTTGCTTCCATAGTGGATAGTGATACACAAGTTTTTTTCTTACTTCTCTAAGAGACGGTGCCATTATTTAGTAAGAAAACGTAACCTAAGGTGGACTTACGTTTATCTAAATTACCATCCTAATTTGCATCTGTGTATCTAGTTAAAGACAAGTCCTTTCATTGATAACAAATGGCATAATTTGTAGTTCTTTTTAGGTATCTCAAAATCGTCTTTACAATAGTCCATTGACTTCTTTCTAGATTGAATTGACACTTGCTTACCAAACCCATAGCATAGTAGATGTCAGAATGAGTACATATCATGGCGTACATCAGACTCCTAACAGTGCTAGAATAAGATACTTTTGACCTCTCTTGTTTCTCTTCGACAATTTTAGGATACATTGCTAGGCTTAAACTTTCGTCTTTAGTTATAACAGTATCAATGGGCTTGCAGTTATCTATCCTAAATCATTCTAAAATCTTTTTAATATAAGATTCTTGAGACAATGCCCTTCCTCTAGTGTCATTCTCCCCCTTTTTTATGATAACAAAACCTTAAAAATAATAGTGCACATTTTCAAATAACATATATAAATGTACAAGTTCAAATCATATATGCACATTTTCAAATAGCATAAGCAAATACACATATTCAAACTCATCCAAAAAAAACTTTCATATGTAAAGCTCCCCCTTAGTTCACACCTTATTGTCACTTGTGCATATCGTTTGTTTTAATTTGTGGTCATTTTAGTTCTCCCCCTCAATGTGTGCATTTAATTTAATTTTTTAATTTTTCTCCCTCTTTTTATTGTATCAAAAAGACATTCTAAAATTGCATAAATGTAGAAAAACATCCAAAAATTCATTAAAGTTGCATTGTAATACATGAAAGATATATCATTGAAACATAAAAATAAGCCTAAAAACATAAAAGCAAACAAGATTTAAAATCTTCAGAAAACTAAGAAACTAATATGTTTCTTTGGAAAGAAGTTTCAGAATTTCAAAAATTTGAGATTGGGTTTCCTTCTATCTCTCTAAGCATTCATCCAGTTTCTTTTCAATCCTCACTTTCCAATCATCTTTATGATCATTAGCAGATTTCTTCTTTATTTTTGAAGATTCACCATGAACAAAGGTGGATCTCTGTGCTTCCTTATCCACAAATGAAAAATCAATTCCACCATTTCCTTGAAACTTTCCTCTCCAAAATGATTTATCTTTGCTACTCCATATATTGTTTTCAAAAATGTCTATTCCTATATGAGAAATCAATGATTCGCCTAATACTTTTGGCTCTAGGACAGGATCTCTTAGTGCAAAAAAATCAAAGCCCTTGAATTCAAGAAGTCTTATCAGAACATTCCCATATGGTTTGCTACTTTTGTTCCTATTTATATGATTGACAAACACACTTATCATGTCTATCTCTTGTCCTAATAGTAGAGCAACCAAAATTATTTCTTCCACAGTCACAGTGGTTGAACTTCCATATCTTGGAATTAAACACATTAAAACCACATTTGCAAAACCCGAACAATCAAAGGAAAGTCTTTTTCATATAGGTACCCTAGTCCAGGATAATTTTTTGCTTCAAGCAAACTATAAATTTCTTTCTTTTCATTTCTTCTAGTGACTTATCTTGAGACTGCTTCAGTCCCAAACATTGAGCAATGTCATCTTTGGTAATTTCAACTTAAAAACCCAGAATTCTTGACTTCAACATCCCAGAACTTTTAACATTCAAATTTTTATAAAAATAAAAAATTAACTTCCGAATACATGCCCTATTTGTATTGCACAACCCAACATGACCAATTCTTTCAAGCAATTTTCTCATTTCTAATCCCATTTGCTCAAAATATTCAAAATCTATGAACCTGTAAGAACCAATTTCGAACATTATAGGTCTCAACCGAAAGTAAGGAATCTAAATTCGTAAGGGTTGAGGGTTCTACGCTTCTGAAAAATCTTGTTGGGCTTCTTGATAAGAAGAGTGAGACTGATTTTGAGTTGTGTGCATGTCAAATTCATGAATGGATGCCGAATTTGATTGTAAAGATTGAGGATGTTCATCATCACCTAAGTGAGAATTTGAAGGGTCCAAATTGGAAGAGTCCAAATCCGAAAGATTAATGTGTGAAGAAGATGGATTCTTTATTGTTTTGTTCAAAATTCTTGAAAATTTGTGAGGGGCCATTGTGATTTTGGGGCTACGGCTAAGCTTTCAAAGAAAGGGAGATATGAGAAGAGTGACGGCGTAGAGGCTTTAGGGTTTTCTTTAGTGTAAAACTCTATGTTCCATTTTTTTTTTATATATTATATATTATATATCTTATATATATTTTTTTAATTTTAAAATAGGAAGCACACTCCTATTTCATTTATAATATTTTCAAATCTTTCTCTATCTATAGGTTTTGTAAAAGTATCCGCAAGTTGATTTTTTGTTTCAATGTACTCCAACTTAAAACATGTCTCTAATAAATTGATATCTTATCTCAATATGTTTTGATCTTGATTGATTTATGAGATTTTTAGTAAGACAAATGACACTTGTATTGTTACATTTTATGACAATATTTTTATAATCTAACCCATAATTTCTAAATTGTTGTTTTAACCATAAAATTTGAGTACAACAATTTCCTATTGAAACATATTCTGATTCTTCTATTGACAATGCTACAGATTTTTTTTTTAAATACCCAACTTATAATCCTATCTCCTAAAAATTGACAAGTACCCAAGATACTTTTTTGGTCAATTTTGTAATCGGCATAGTCGATATCCGAATATCCAATTAATTCAAAATTTAAATTTTTTGGATACCATATTCCTAAATTTTTAGTACTGACAGTATATTTTAAAATTCTTTTGGTGGCTTTAAGGTTAGATTCCTTTGATTTACTTTGAAATCTTGCACACAAATATACACTAAATAAAATATCAAGTCTAGAAGCGGTCAAATATAACAATGATTCTACCATGATTGTATAAAGTTTTTAATTCACATCTTTCCCTTCTTTATTTAGATCTAACTTGATAGAAATAGACATTGGGGTATTAACATATTTGAATTTTTCATACCAAATTTTTTAATTAACTCTTTTACATACTTTTCTTGACTTATAAAAATGCCATGGGGAGATTGTTTAATTTGTAATCCAAGAAAGAAATTTAATTCACCCATTATTGACATTCAAATTCACTTTTCACGATATTGTTGAAATTATCACATAAATATTCATTTGTTGATCCAAACATAATATCATTAACATATATTTGAACAACAAGAATATTATCATCAACATGTTTGATAAATAAAGTAGTGTCTGCATTTCTCTTTTTAAAGTTATTTTTCACAAGATATTCTCTTAATCTATCATCTCATGCTCTTGGTACTTAACAACCATAAAATGTTTTTCGTAATTTATAAATATAATCTTCCTTACTATTTTCTTCAAAACCGAGTGGTTAACTAGCATATACTTCTTCTTTTATGTAGTCATTTAAAAATACACTTTTAACATCCATTTGATATAGTTTAAAATTTTTAAAATATGCAAAAGCCAAAAGTAGTCTAATAGCCTCTAATCTAGCAACGGTTATAAAAGTTTCATCATAATCAATTCTCTCCTCTTGTGAATATCCTTTGGCAACTAACCTAGTTTTATTTCTTACAACATTTTAATTCTCATCCAATTTATTTCGAAAAATTCATTTAGTTCAAATTATAGATTTATCTTTAGGTTTAGGTTCTAAAGCCCAAACATTGTTTCTTTTAATTTGGTTTAATTCTTCTTGCGTAACCTCTATCTAGCTTTCATCTTCTATGGCTTCTTCTATTTTTTTTGGTTCTATGCTAGATATCAATGAAAATTGATTTTCAATATTTCTATAGATTGATCTAATTCTTATTCCTTCACTTACATTTCCCATTATATCATTTGGTGAATGACTAGGTAAGAATTTCCAACTTCTAACAATTTTCTCTCTTTGTTCATTTTGATTTATTTCATTTTGATCATCTTCTTTTGCATTTGGTTTTTCAAGGGGGATTTCATATTGTATAATATGATCATCTTCTATTTCTACTTTTTAAAATTCATTTTCATGAAACTTAACATTTATTGTCTCTTCTATAATTTTAGACTCTTTATTAAAAACTCTATAAGCCTTGCTATTTAGATAATAATATAAAAATATTCCTTCAATGGTTTTTTCATCAAATATACCTATAATGTTCATATTATTTTTCAGAATAAAACATATACATCCAAATGTATGAAAATATAAAATATTTGATTTTCTTCCTTTAAAAATTTTATAGGGGGTTTTATTTGTCATAGATCTAGTATAAACTCTATTTATTATATAACATGTTGTAGAAGCGGGTTCGATTCAAAAATATTTTCCTATACCACTATCATTTAACATAGTTCTAGTCATTTCTTAAATAATTCTATTTTTACGTTCAACTATCCCACTTTGTTATGGTGTGTAAGGTACTAAAAAATTTTGATTTATTTCCCTAAAAATTTGTTCATGAGACTCACTGTCAAACACTATGCATTTATCCTTGTTAAATAGCACATCATATCCTAAATCACATAATTGGCTCGCACTTACCAAGTTATACATCAATTTATCAACAAAAAGCACATTTTTTTATAGAGGTAGAGTTTATACCAACAGTGTCTTTTTCAATTATTTTTCCTTTTTGATTGTCTCTAAAAGTCACCACTCCATGATTTTTTTTTTCGAGCTTCTTGAACAATGAGGTGTCACCCGTCATATGTCGAGCATCCGCTATCAACATACCATTTTCTTTTGATTTTCGCCACTTGTTCCTGCACATAAAGAAAACCATCATCTGTTCTTGGGAATTCAAACAAATTCGGGTTCGTTTGAGAACAAGCTTGTATTTGAATTAAATTTGTATTGATATGTACTTAGCTTGTTCAGAAAACATCTAGCTAAATGACCCATTTTATGACATATGTAGCATGAAACATTATTATTTTTATTTTTTAGATATTTAGGTCTATAACCAAAATAATTTTCCATATTACCAATTTTATTATACCCAAATCTAGAATTACATTTTTTTTGTAAAAATTCAGTTTTTCACTAGAGGCTCTATAGCTGCTTCTATAGGTACTTCTATAAAAATTTCTGTGAGTCATTTTGTGATATTTTTTTTTCTGTTTGTGGATAGTTTCTGTACATATATTGTGCAGACTATGAGTGTTTTTATGCAGACTCTGTACAGTTTGTGGTGCAACACTTTGAACTCTTTCTGCATATTTTTGAACATTTCTATGTGAACTTTCTACAGGTTGAAATGTGCTTATTTCTTTTATTTTTGTAGCTTTAACGAAACCACTGTTGTTAGAGTTTGAATGCATTTTATGGTCACTAACATAACTTAAACCCTTTTTGGAAAGATCCATCCTTTGTATTGAAAGTAACCTTGTTAATTTCTCATCACTCTCATGAAATTTTTGGAAAGTGCTTTCTATGGATTTTGACAAAACCTCTATCCTATTTTTCAAAATGTTTATGTCATTTTTCAGCCTACTATTTTCAGTTTTTAAGCCTTCATTTTCTGCTCTAGTACTTTCTAACTCAAAATTCAATAGTATATTAGTTTGTCTCAACACCTCTTTCTCATTTTCTAGTGTATCATTCTTATTTTTCAGCTCTGAAATTATATTCAACATGTTGTCAGATTCAGCAATATTTTCTAAATGATAATCAAATGAGTTCTTAGAAATTTCCTTATTATTTGCCATGAGACAAAAGTTTGCTTCCTTTGCACTTTCTGAGCTTTCTGACTTTGAATTGGATTTATCTAAATCACTCCAAGTTGCCATCTTAGCCTTTTCCTTCTTTTGAAATTTTTGTAATTTTTTTTGTAGAATAGGATACTCGTATTTTATGTGACCCAACTTTTTGCACTCGTAATAAATTATTTCCTCCTTCTGCTTCTTTTCTTAGCTGTCTATTCCTCACTAAACTTAAACTTTCATGTGTTCTTAGAATTTTTAGATTTAAAAAATTTCTTACTTTTATTTTTAGGAACATGGTTGAGTCTTCTTGCTAGCATGTACAACTCTTGATTATTGTCTTCTTTATCCTTGTAACTTTCATCTTTATTTGCTACGAAGGCAATTGTTTTCCTCTTGTTTTCAGTTTTAGCAGTGTGGAAGATTTTAGTTTCGTAGGATATCAATTTTCCTGCAAGTTCATTTAGGGACAGCATGTTGAGATCTTGGGCTTCCTCGATTATAGTCTTTTTAGCGTCCCAAGTCCTTGGCAATATACGAAGAACCTTCCTAACTTGATCTGTATCTGAAATCTTTTTACCAAGAGAATCAAGTTCATTAGTAATAATAGAAAATCGATTAAATATATTTTTAATATTCTCTCATTGCTGAAACCGAAAGAGTTCATATTCTTGTATCAACAAATTAACTCGTGTTTCCTTCATGGTGCTAGTTTCTTCATGCGTAATGCAAAGTTTATCTCAAATTTCTTTAGCTATACAACATGAAGAAAAGAGATTAAATTCGGTGGGAGAAATAACACAAACAAGCAAGTATTTGGCCCTAGAATTTATAGAAATTATTTTCTTATTATTTTCGCTTATTATTGGGCCTTTTATGTCTAGATCTCCTGAGATAATAACCCCCCAAGCCTCATAGTCCGTGGTTTTAACAAATGTCTCCATCCTACATTTTCAATAAGAAAAATTTTCTCCATCAAAATATAGAGTTCTATTATAGATTGGCCAAATACTAAGTTTGAAGCCATTGAATCTTTTTTTCAAAAGTAGTCACTTTTGTGGAGTAGAGCACCTTGCTCTAATACCACTTATTGGTCCTGGTGACAACCAAGAAGGGAGGTTGAATTGGTTGTCTCAATTGGCTTTTAAAAAATTTAATCTAACTCCACTTAGATCTATATTTATTTTATAGTCAATCTACGCATGTGCAGTGAAAAATAAAATTAGGGATGGAGATACAAATCCTTTTTATAGTGGTTCGGCCTTCTGTCTATGTCCACTCTTTTAGCCAAGCAAGCCGGGATCTAATAGTCTGTTAGTTTCCACTATGATCTAAGATTATAACGTATAACCACTTGTCGACTTCTGATCTTTATGCCATGAAGATAACTTCATCCAATAATGGAAGATTCAATATATATAACAATTCACTCACAGAACACACTCTCATAACTCAACTTAATGCTCAATCAAATGAAATATAGGTGCAGAAATAAAAAGACAGCAGCAGGTTTTCATAGAACAAAGCTAAGTATGTAGAATTTTTGTTCTCTGTTTATTCTCTCTGAATTGCTGTTATGTTTCTCACTTTTTGTATGTATACGAAGCTACTCTCCTAATGTATTTTTTATCACTTCAAGGCTCAGATTTCTGCTGTAAAAAAAATCCCAAAGTTACTAGAAATAATACTAGTAACTTCTATGGTAACTCCCCTGAAAAATAAGTTACAAATCCTCTTTAATTTATGAGATTTACTAGTAGTAAAAATTTACTTTTGAAGTTTAAATACCCCTCTTGACATCTTCACAAACTGTTTTGAATTTATCCAGATGATAGCTCTTGTGGAAAATTCGAAATGCTCTCCAAAGAAGCAACCACAGTTCAGGAAATAAGAGAACAACCAGCTGACTTTGTCTATTTGTTTCTCCATTAAAATCTCAAAATATTTGTGCCATTAATCATCATATCTGTTGTTCAACAATAGTACTATAGTGTAGAACTATTAAATTCAAAATTTCTTAACCAACGGTGAATATATTGAAGGCCAATTACCCCTTGAGAATCAGTTTTAGAAAAACTTTTCTGCTGAAAAATATGAGAGACCAGCCCACTTCAAGCTGATTTTTCTCCAACATGTCCATGAAATTTTTGTGCTATGAAAACTTAAAATTGAAGTGTTTCACATCTTATTTGAAATGCAGTTTTTGGATTTAAAAATACTTCATCACCAAAGTAGATATGGTTGTCCAAACAATCGCAAATGATCATGTTTCAACACTTAGAAAAATTTCAAAGTATTGGAATGCCAAGTGTCCTCTTGTTATGAGATCTTATATGTATATCTAAGCTCAATTATAGGCTAAGTGTAGTACCCAAACTACACTTACCTTGCTGGCAAGATTTTCAACAAATATTAAAAATCTAGCTTCTATGAAATGCCTTGCTTCTATGACTGGTTCTATGACTGCTTCTATGACTTATCTTTAATAAAAGCTATTTATTGAATATATCATCTATACACTAAATAAAATTGTTAAAACAACATGAGAGATTTTGTTATTATCAAAACTAAGGAGACAACAATTTCCTTAACATAATATAAGATTTTTGAGACAATGCCAACAATCTCTTAGAATGATCTCTGTAGATTTTGACACCCAATATGTATTTTGTCTCACCTATGTCCTTCGTATCAAAGTTTGATGACAACTAGTTCTTGATATTTAGGATATACTCTATATCATTTTCGGCTAATAATATATCATCAACATATAAATATAGAATTATAAATTTATTATTGGATTTCTTCACATAAACACAATGGTTTTCATTTATCATTACGAAGTCATAAGAGATTATAGCTCTGTGAAATCTCAAATATCATTTTCTTGAAGACTGCGTAAGGCCATAAATTGATCTATTCAATTTACAAACTTTGTTTTCTTGGCCTTTAACTATGAAAACTATCGGTTGTTCTATGTAGATTTCTTCTTCAAATTATCCATTGAGAAAAACAGTCTTCACGTTTATCTGATTGAATTATAAATCTAAATTGGCTACAATAACCAACAACAAGCGAATAGAGGCAAATCTCACTACTGGTGAAATTGTTTCTTCATAATCAATACCCTCTTGTTGGATATGACCTTTGCCACCAATCGAGATTTGTACCTCTCGATTGTTCCATCAGCCCTTCGTTTTATTTTGAGAACCCACTTATTCTCAATAGCTTTGCACCTAAGTGGAATATTAACTAGTTCCCAAATATGGTTAAGTTGAATATTAACTAGTTCCCAAATATGGTTTGATTCGATTAACTCCATTTCTTCCTCCATTGCTTACACCTACTCTTTCTTGGTAGGACAAGACAAAGCCTCATTCATATTTTTAGCTTCATCCTCATCCTGTGGAGAAATGATAAAAGCATGCCCTTCAATCTCATGATAACGTTTGGGCACACCTTTCCTAGCATTTTTCCAAATCGATGATTCGATTAGATCGTTAGAATTTGAATTCCTCCTATTGGGATTATCTAGGGATTCAATTTCTCGAGATTCCAATGACCTATCTGGCAAAGCTCCATCGTCTGAATTATTTAATTCAAACAAAAACTCTTCATTCGCTATATCTTCTCTGCTAGGAAAATCATTTTCCAAAAATATCACATTTCGTGATTCAATATCGTAATAGTACCATCATTGCATTCACCGATAAATACATAACCTTTTGATTGATCATAATATCTAATAAAGATACATTTCTTTCCTCGAGGACCAAACTTTCAAACTTATTGGAAGAGTCATGAAAATATGTTGCTGATCCCCAAGGTCTGAGACTAGCTAGACTTGGTTTTCTACAAATCCAAAGTTTATATGGTGTGGTTGGTATTGATTTTAAAGACACTCTATTCAAAATATAGGCCACAATCAACAATGCATCTCCCTAAAAGGAAATGAGCAAGTTAGCTTGCGCTATTATAGATCTCGTCATATCTAGTAATGTTCTATTCCTCCTCTCAGCAGTACCATTTTGTTGAGGTGTATGGGGAATAATCAATTGTCTAATTATTTCTTTTTCATTACATAGTTTCTTGAATTGATTTGATAGATATTCATAACCTCGATCCGTCTTTAAGGTTTTAATTGTTCTATCCATTTGATTCTCCACTTTATTTATATAATGTTGAAAACACTAAAGTGCTTCAGATTTGTGAGTAATCAAATAGACATGATCAAATTGCATGGAATCATCTATAAATGTACTGAAATATGACATTCCATACCTAGTCTTAACATTCATTAGACCACAAATGTCAGAATGAACCAATTGCAATGGAAATTCAGCCCTCATGGCCTTTTCAAATGATTTTCGAGTCATCTTCCTGACAAGATAATATTCACAAGTCGGTAAATTAACTTTAGCAAGTGAACCCAATAGTTCTGCTTTTATAAGTCGATTCATCCTATGCTATCTAATGTGACCAAGTCTAGCATCCCATATTTTGTCATCAACATTGGCATCATTAAACGAACAAACATTTAACAGTACATAATGATTAACATAATAGTTAAACATTTGTTTGTTACAATCCAAAGTGATAAAGTCGTCTAAGAGATGTCCAGATCCATAGTACCCATCATCATAGATACAGACCCTATTATGAGAAAAGTTTAAGTCATAACCTAGTCTAAGAGAACAATAACAGAAACTAAGTTTCATTGAACCTTTGGTAAAAAGAGAATATCATGCAAGATTAGGGTTCGACCACTTCATAGCTCTAGTTTGCAAGTGTCAATCCCTTTGACTTCGACCCTCATATTGTTCCCTACGTATATATAACTTGTACCAAAAGGAACTCGACGATTCCACAAATGCTTCTCGATCTCTTGTCACATAGTTTGTTGCTCCTGAGTCTATAATCCACATAAAATAGATTCAGAAAGTAGAACAGTACTAGAGACATTTACAATACCCATAAAAATGTAATTAGGTGCTACCTTTTTCAGCTCGGGGCATTATCGAGCAAAATAACCAAAAGTTTTGCAATTATAGCACTTTAACTTGCTCTTGTCCTTCTTCTTTCAAAACCGCTTACGTTTGTTCTTGTGGTTGGAGTTGTTTTTCTTGGACCCTTCTTCAGCCTCCTTTCATTTCTTGCCTTTGTTCTTATTCCTTTGGTGTTTAAAGTTCAAAGCATTCTGGGAACTAAACTCGGCTACAAAGGCACTAGAAATTGATCTCGTGGCACCAAGCCACTCATCCTCGTGTTCCACGTGGCGAGCAGTATCAGAGAAAGTCTTGATGCTATCATTATGAGTCAGATTGACTTTTAGGTGCTCCTACTAATCTAGAAGGGATTTGATTAAAGCCTGAACTACTGTTTATCAGAGAGAATGTGATTGATTGTTTTCAATTCCCTTATCATGTTTGACATGGTCCTCAGATGTTATTAGATGCTGTGATCAGCTTTCTTTTTGTACATGTCAAACTTGATTGTCAACTGCTTTAAACGGGTCACACTAGTACCTCCATACTTCTCTCTGAGGTACACCCATATGCTATGTGCAGTAGAGAATTGTTCACATTTGTGAATAAGATCATTAATAATAGAACTAACCAGGATGTCATATGCAGTAGAATCTTTCTTCTTCCACGCCTGGTATGCTTTTTGATATTTTCTTTGCTGAGCAGTGTTTTCAATTCTAGGGTCTTGCATGATATGGTTGATACCCTCTAAGGCATCATACTCTTCCAACACATACCATATCTTATGGCCCCAAATATCAAAATTGTCGCCATTGAATTTTTTACCCTTATTAAGATCTACTATTATAGATTTTGATTCCATGGTCTGGATTTTCAAAGAGAGGTAATTGTAAGTATTCATACTCATATAATACATATAATTTTGTACTTAAAATCAACATTTATAATAAACAAATACAAGGTATAGACTCAAAAGTTCACTAAGTTCCCAATCATCATCGATGATCTAAATGTTTGATTACCATAAATTTAATTTTAAAGTGACAAAATTCCATAAGTTTTAGGTGAAAATTATTTAAATTCTACCAATCTAAAACCTCTCACTTAAATACTTCAAGTATTTAGTATCATGTGAAACTAGAACATATCTTTTTCACATGCTTGCATAAACATATAGATATGCACAACTTTTAGAATGTTAAAGCTACTTACATTCTCAATACATACAAAAAGAGAAAGACTACATCACATGTTCATAGTTTTCTACTTAACACAATCATAGTACATAACTATGCAACAAAGAAAGAAAAAAAAAAGATATGTTTATTCATTTCTTATTTTCTTTCTCTTTCTTTTCTATCATATACATGCGAGTAACCATATTGATCATTTCTACTGAGAGCCTATCACTAGGAGTAAATCTCCTAACTATTTGTGATGTAGAACTCTTTACCCTTAGAGATAATGATTTCTTCATCTTAATCTCTATCTACTTAACTCTCCACATTTTAAGTAGTCTTAATCTGAAATTCTTGAGAATGATCATTTATTCTCTTCTATTATTTTATCAACCATTCTAACCAAATCATCAGGGAGAAAATTCCTTATGATATTAATCTTAGCTTTATCGCCCCCAAACTAGTGACCTAAACGTAGAAATTCATAGTGTTTTTGACTCATAACCCTCAAAAGTTGCGGCAAAGTGTGCATCGATGTTATTTTATAATTCATCATTATATCTAATTTTGCTAAATGCTCTAGAGTCCTCTCGTCTTTATCTCTCTCCCGAAGAATAACAAGAGTGCGTCTGATCCTCACCATATCTTAAAAATAGGGTAAACGTTAGAGTGGTCACGAAGCCAATCCCAAAATTTTAAAATACTATCTGTAATGATGATGCTCAACATTCAAAAAGTTTATGTCGAAAAAAAAAAATTTCATACATAAAGCAATGAGCACAGAATCAAAATTATACATAAAACAAATAATTTTCCTAACATATGAAAAATTTTTAGAAATTTTTCGAAACTGAAAATTGATTTTTTTGTAATTTTTAAATATTTTTTATTAATTTAAAATGAATAAAAAATATTTTTCATTTTAGAAAAATAAATTAAAATTACAGAAAAATCCAAATATATTTAAGAAATATTTCTATAAAATTTTTGGTTGGAACATGCATCTCACGCGCCCTCACATGCTACCGGAATGGGTAGGCTTGTTTAGCCACGGCCTTGCTCGCCTAGGGTGGTATGTGACCTCCATGCCCCCGCCTTGCCAGCCAAATCCGGTCAACATATTTTGGCTACCTCATTTTTGGTGTCTTTGATTTCAATGGTGCTATTAGTTTTTGGATCAGATGTCTATAACCTAGAGTTTCGATGTCACTAGTCGTGGCCAAGAGTGGGAATAAGATTTGTCTACTGCTCATCTTCACGTTTCTCTAAAAATACAAAATGTACAAGTATGATTTTTTGCAGGATGATTCCTGATGTTATGGGCATTTTATAGTTAAAATTTTAGAGCATTTCGTCGACTGCAGTGGATGTTATCATTAACAATTTTTTTTTTTAAAAAAAATTGTGCCTGTGAATACTCTATAATGACATTCAATATAATGACCCATATGTATTATTCACATCAAAAAAATTAGGAAATAACCTTTTCATACTCTGATACTATTGATGACATTTTTAAAATAATCTAGCATGGATTTTCATACCTAAAATAATTAAAATCAAAATATTGTAAAAATCTCAAGATTTAGGTTGAATCACTAACCCTTTTCAATGCACGGGTTAAAAGAACTGTCATGAATAGATCAACCTTCAATTTTCACAATCCAAGAGCCTTTAATTTTTTGGTATATTTTCTAGATCTTAGAAACCCTCAATAATGAAAGTTCATGTGTTTTTCACTTTCTTTCAACAATGTATGTTTCCCTTTTTTTTTGTTCGTCCCCTTTTTTTCACATAAGGAGGAGTTATCTCACATTGGGAGTTAACTTCCCATTTTGAAATTCAAAAGGGAAGTTGAGATGGTTTTCAAAAGAAAACCACTTCCTTCCACTTATCTGTCTATTTGAATTTCAATGTTGTATTAAGTTGGGTCAAATCCACGTGGGCGACCCGATACCCATTTCCAACAATTATGATATAAAATAATTAATAATACTTCCATTTACTAGTTTAAGATTTTGAATGCAAAATTATATAAAATATAAGATTAAAAAACAAAAGATACATTCCGATGATTTTGATGACATAAAAATACTTTACATGAATTTTTAGTCATATCAACTTCTCTAATATCGACAAGATATTGTAGCTTATGAAAATGTTATTATCATAACTAATAGCATTATTCAACTCTAATACTTCATGTCTCATGCAACATAAATACTAACAAAATTTTAAGATTTGAAATGTTGGAAATGGGGTGGAGAAGAAACAAACACGTGCGGAGTTGAGAGAGCAGAGGCAAATTTAAGAAAGGTGTTGAATGCAGAAAATGGCTATATTAATACTGTTGGCAGTCCTTTTTGTCCACAGGAGATTTCACCTGACTTTCTCCGACCATCCACTGGCCCTTTACACAAATTGTGTAACCCTATGGTATGGTATGCTTTGTTCACAGGTTTCCAAGCTAATAAATAACAATTGCATTAATCACAGAGCATATGCTAATGGTCTTTGTCGTCCTCCATTCCCACTCAAACTGCTAGTTTTCAAATGGGTCTCAAATGCTTGCATATCCTGAGAGAAAGGTTTAGACCAATTCCTAAAAACCCGTGCAAGGAATAGAAATTTCTAACAAAATTCAAGATAAAATGCAAGGTTCCACTAAGAGAATGATATTTTCAACCTCCAAAGGGCAGGTAATATTAATATCCTCCTCATGTGGGCATTTAATATTTGAATAGTTAAGAGCATTACAAAGTAAAACAAAATAAAATAAAAGGAGGAACTATCAAACTTGTAAAGCAACTAGAGGGGGTGAAGTGCTGTTTTCTAATTTTTGAGATTTTTGATTAAATAAAATTACAAGAGACAAGATTAAGGAAACTGAAAATAAAGAGGAAATCAGACACAAGAATTCTTATAGTGGTTCTATCAACCCGGTATACATCAATTCCTAGCAACCCTCTTACATACCACTTGCTTCACAGGTATTAGTGAAATCTTTACAATCCACTTGCTACACATGTGCAAAAGAAATCTTACAAGTATTTCTCCCCTAAATACTTTCTCTTTAAAAACCTGATCGTGAAACCCTCACAATCTTCAGATTTCTTTTGGATGTAGAGGTATTATAGAGTGTGAGCCTCAGATGTAGTGAAATTAAGTTTAGAGAATGCTACAGAGAATGAGACTATTCCTCAAATGAAAAGAAATTAAAATTCAATAAATGATACACATAGAGAGAATACAAAGAGTTTAGAGCAAAGTGTGTTTTCAAAGTATTCATAGTATTTAATTAGATTGTATTTAGTTCTCAACAACCGCTCCTTTTCTTATTCTCTTCATATTTTGTTCTTCATTACCATGGCATTTATAGCTCTCCTAAAAAATGTTGTTGAGTAGTAGGTAAATTTGAAAGTTGAGAATTAAATACTCTTCATTTTTCTCAATCAATGCCTTTGGCTATTTCTCGATTAATGTTTTTGCCCGTTATCATCCTTAAAGTAGCTCATTACTTTTTTTCATTAAGTAAATCTTGTCTCAAAAAAATTTAAAGTGCCATTTTACTACAATAGAAATGTTAGTTTGATAAAAAGAAATTTTTCAAAGATCATGGAATGGTTGAAAAAAAAAATTACTTAGACCATCGATTAGATAAAGCATTTACATAGTCCATGTCATCAATCTTTGAATAATCAATGAATATTTTCAATGTCCATGTTATTTTTTTTTTTAAATTAGCTTTGTTAATAGATGGTCAATCGAGGTTGACTGGATTCTAGAATGCTATCAGCTGATGAAGAGTTTCGGTTAGCCTTTGATCTGATTTGGTCAGCCAAAGAAACACTTGGTTCCTTATATATTTTAGTGATTGATCGATCGAATCATCGGTCTATTGAATGAGTAGAGTAGATTGACTATTCATGCCCGTGGTTGTCCGTTTGAGCATAGCAAATTGGCCGCTTGTGCTCAGCGGTTAACTGCTTGAGCGCACAATGTGCTTGCGGTTGCCTGTTCGAGCGCACTTGTGCGCTTGCGGTTGATCGCTTGTGTACTCTAGGGGCATGCGGTCAGCCACCTATGTACACTAGTTGCATGCGGTTGATAGCTCTTGTGCACTAGGCACATGTGGTTGCTTGCCCATGCACACCAGGTGCATGTAGTCGACCGCGCAGCTCATGTGGTTGGCTACATGAGCTTTGCAGGTTGACCGCGCATGCTCTTGGTCTACCGTTTGGGTGACTATACTTGCCTTGATTTCTAGATTCTGCTTAATCAAATTTAAACTTATTTTAACACTTAAATTTCCTTAATTTGTTCATCATCAAAACCTTATTTGTCAACAACCTCCACTTTTTTAATGATCACAAAACCTTTTTAATAATCTGAAAATTCATTGTTCACTTCTTAATAGTTTTCTCCCCTCTCCCCCTTAGAGAAATTTTGAGTGCACTTCTCACATTCTTTCTAAGTTATTCTCATGTTCTTGCTAAGTTATAGTGTCTTATCTCCCCCATTTTGTGATCAACCAAAAGGGATACCATATTTTTTAGGGGTAGGAATGGTTTAATATGAAGTGTATTTTCATATTTTTGAAGAACAAAAACTCACCCTGACGATTTGCCCTATGTGCCTTATTATGGATTTTAGATGAATATAGTTCAAGGCATACTTGAACATTAATAGAGAATGATTTTTGGGAAATCATAGAGTCTGAGATTTTAAAGTATGAGAGAGAATTGGGTTTTGGGTTATGAAGATGGGTTTAACTCATGACCCATTCATGCATGGTATACATTTATATATAAGCTCTACATGTTTGACACTTAAATTTCCTTTATTCTAACATTTGGCTCTAGAGTGGACATGAGAATTATATGAGACATTTGGCTTTAGAGTGGGCATGAGAATTATATGAGTAAAACACGTCCTAACTTCCAACATGTATGCCACTTGGTATTTGTATTGTGTGTCAAGTTGGCTTTTGACTTGCTTTTGTTCAACTGTTTAGTTTCATGGTGGACCTTTTTGCCTCCTTGGGTCGACTGTTCTTCATAAGTTCGTTGCCTGTGCATCTTCATTGGTCGACCTATTTTCTTTACAGGTCAACTATTCGTCTACTCTGTTTTTCATTTTAGTTCTTTGTTGAATCATTTTTTGAAACTATTATCCCTAATTCTTTTCTCAATTCATAAAACTTATTCTTATTGAGTGGATTTGTGAATATGTCTATTATCTATTTTTGAGTATCAATGTACTCAGGTATTATACCATTTTTAGCACGTGATATTTCATCTGGTGACAGACTCTGCTTTAGTGGTTAAGGTTGCCACACTATTTTGCTTCTTTGATGATCATAACACTATCGTGGTTCTAAAGAATTGACAAGTATAATTGATTTTTTTCAGTCTACCCTACAGTCTGCATAATTTTCATCTGAGAAACCATGTAGCTGAAAACTAAAATTTCTATCATACCAGAGTCCTAAGTTCACATTATCTTTTGCATACCTAAGGATTCTCTTAGCTGCCGTCATATGTCTCTTTAGGTTCTGATTGGAATCTACTACATAGACATATGCTAAATTGAATATCTGGTCTAGACATTGTAAGATAGAGAAGTGAACCTATTATACCTCTATATAACTTTTGGTATATTGGTTTTCCCTTCTCATTTTTGTCTATTTTCAAAGTTGTGCTCATAGATATAGCACTTCCTTTACAGTTCTCAAAATCAAATTTTTTCACTAATTCCTTTAAAAACTTGGCTTGATTTATAAAAATGTCCTCAATTTGTTTAATTTGATGACCTAAAAAAATAGTTTAATTCTCCCATCATACTCTTGTCAAATTTATTTTTATTAACTTAGCAAAGTCTTTGCAGAGATCCTCATTTATGCTTCCGAATACTATATCATCTACATAAATTTGTAATATTAGGAGGTCTTTGTCTTTTCTTTTGATAAACCAAGTAGTATTCACTTTTCCTCTCTTGAAGTTTTTTTAACTAAGAAATTGCTATGTTTTTTATACCATACTCTAGGGGCTTACTTAAGACTATATAGAGCTTTTGATAATTTGTACACATGGTCCGGAAAAATAGAGTCTTCAAATCTTTGGGGTTGCTTTACATATACTGTTTCTTTTATCACCCCATTAAGAAAGGCACTTTCGACCTCCATCTAATAAAGCTTGAAGTTCATGTGACAGGCAAAGTCAAGTCGCATCCTAATAGCCTCTAATCTTGCTATTAAAGCATAAGTTTCTTTATAATCTATTCTTTCTTCTTGACAGTACCCTTTGACTACTAATCTGGCTTTATTTCTTAATGTAGTACAATATTTATCAAATTTATTTCTAAATACCCATTTGATTACTGTGACAGATTGATCTTCTGACCTTGGAACTAAATTCGACACTCTGCTTCTTTCTTGGTTTAGTTTCTCTTGCATAGCTAGTACGTAATTTTTATCTTTTAAGGCTTCATCCAAGTTTTTCGGTTCTATTTGAGATATAAATACTATGAATTCATATTGGTTTTGTAATACTGATCTAGTTCTAACTCCTAATTGCATATCTGTAATTATATTCTTTATATTTATGCTATCTTGATAGTGGAAAATTTAGTTTCTTGTTCAATTCTACTCTGAGGAATGGAAGGGTGATTGTATTCTACAATTTCATTTTTTATTTTGTTGCTTTAAACATTCTCTATAGAGATTAGTTCTGGTACTATCTCATCATCAATGATCATTATCTCTCTCCTAGAATCCTCAGACCTTTGAATTTCACATGAGTGGATATCTCAACCACCATTGCTCTTTTTATTTTAAACCCTATAGGCTTTGCTTTTGGTTGACTAGCCTAAAAAGATTTTTCATCATTCTTTGTATCAAATTTACCAAATTGTTCGTTTCCATTATTCAGAATATAGCATCTACATCCAAATATTTAGAAATAGTCTATGTTTAATTCTTTGTCCTTATATAATTCATAAGGAGTTTTCTTAAAAATTGGTTTAATTAAAACTCTATTCAAAATATAACATGCTGATTTTACAGTCTCTACCCAAAAATATTTGGTTGTATTGTGTTCACAGAGCATTGCGCTTGCCATTTCTTCTCCACGAATTTGTCGATAAAAATGCTTTCATGGCTAATTAGCGAGAAATATTGCCACAAAATATTTTTAGTCGCTAAATTTAGTGACGAAACGAAATCCGTCACTAAATTTAGCAACGAATATTTGATTCGTGACAAAATTTAGTTACGAAATTTTTTTTCATCGCTAATTTGTGACGACTTTGGCGACGAATTTCTTTTCATGGCTAGTAGCGATGAATTTTGTCATAAATATTTTATTCATTACTAATTTGGTCACGAATATTTTTTGTCACAAAATTCATGATAAATTAGCAATAAAAGCTAAATTCGTTGCAAATTGGCGACGAATTTTTTTCATCCCTAAATTCCGTTGCAAAAACCGCATTTTTTTTGTAGTGTAGCCAATTTTAAGATTATAGAATTTTTGCATGAGAAAATTATGTTTGTTGGTTTGTTTAATCTGACAATATTGAGGTGGAAAATCCCACTTAAGCTAAAAAGGTGGAACTTTACTTTTGGATTTCAGGTGCAGCCATTTCATGCACAAGCAAAAATATCACCAAAAAAGGGTGTTGGGGGCGGAGGGGATAGGAACAACAACATTAAAGAAAAAAGCCGGCATCAAAAAATAAGTTTTACACTGTCCATCTTCCCTTGTATTAATTAAGTTGCAAGCAACACTAGTACATTTTTCTTCCAAAGGTAACTCTTTCCAAATAAGTTTAATCCAAATATGAAGAAATTTGTGATACTTGTTAACTTCTCATAACATTGAGTAATTTTCAAGCAATGAAACGAATGTGTGATAAGTTGTACAAGAGAGTTTGTGGTCAATTCTAGCGCTAATTAAAAGAAGGCTACTTTGCTTACCTGCAATGACGCTAAAATATTTGAAAGAGCTTGTCCATAGTTGTCATGAAAATGGACAGCAAGCTTTTCAACAGGTACAACATCAGTAACAAGTTCGAGCATTGGAATTACATAGCTGCATTAAAAGGGATAAAAAGAAAGTGTAAAAGAAAAAAGAAAATGCCATAGGAGAATCTGTCAACCAAGCAGAACATAACAGTAAGCAAACCAATTTAAGTTGCATATCATAGGCAATGGACGAAGCAATAATAAATCTTGACAGCAAACATTGAAGATAGAAGCAAATCTACAGCTTTCTAAAAGCCAATGTAAAATATGGCTTTTCTTCTTTTTGAGATGAGTTTTGAAATTGAAAGAGTGGGAGGGGGTCCAAACTTCAAACAAAATTAAAAGAAAAGAAAGAAAAAAAAAAGAAGAAAGAACTTACAATAATGAACCTATGCAGAAGAGGACGATCCAAGGAAAAATGATTGAGAAAACATTTAACATAAGCATGTGAAGCAACGAACTCAAAAAGATTTGTTATTTATTTATTTTTTAAGCAACAATACTATTGCTATAGAGGATCGGAATAGAAGTAATAACCAAACCTAAACAAAAACCAAGGTTCTCAAGAGAAATGAACTTGTTTATATTCCAACATATGTAAAAAGAACTATATAGATCTTTCTTCCTCAAGAGAAATGCACTACTACGGCATGGATGGAGCTAGGATTTTCGTCTTGGAGGACCAAAACTGTAATACCGAAAACCCAGTGTCAGACATATTTTGTAAACATTTTTATAATAAAGTAGATAATTTTGAATTTATATTGATTTTCGATTTTGGATCTTAATTTTTAATTTTTGGTATATTTATAACGCTGTGTCCGCGAATCGTAATAAACCTTATTTTTATGAAATTTATATTCCGGTGAAATGTGGGTGTGCAAATATATAATGCATATGTACATAAACAATTTATTTATTTATAAATTTATTTATATATATATATATAAAAAGGGGGAGAAGAAGGCACTGCGTTTTAGCCCAAAACGCAGCACCTTCCTCCTCCCCAAATTGATTAGGGTTTGAAACCCTAATCACATTCTATTCCTTTATTCGACTCTTCGTCTCCCTCTCTCACCCGTCGCCTCTGTTTCGCCGTCACCATCACCGCCTCCCTCAGCCACCGCCTTCCACCGTCACCACCGCACACCACCACCAACATCGCTCTCGGTTCTCTCTCTTCCTTTTTCGGTTGCTCTGTCACTCTCTCAACTCACCATCGTTCTCTCTCTACCTCGCGATCTCTTTGCTCTCTCTCGATCGCCCTCCGTTCCCTCTCTTTCTCTTTCGGTCGATCGATCACTCTCTATTTCTCTCTCTATCCCCTTCAATCGCATTCTCTCTCTATTTCTCCCTCTCTCCATTTTCACTCTCTCGATCTCGCTCACCGCTCTCAATCTCAGTCTCTCCTACTGCGACTCACTCCGCCTCCGACCATCACACATGACCACCCTAATCTCACTCTCTCTATTTCTTCTCTCGCGCGACAGGACTCCTTCCCCTGCCTCTCTCTCTCACGTGCAACAGAGACCTCTCATTCTCTCCCTTGCTCGTGTGGTGCTCTGTGTGAGCATCCCTCTTCGACAACCTGTCTAGATCAGTGTTCATTGGACATCTGAGAACCCTAGGCCGACTGCGAATCCTTCTCTGCATAGGTAAGAACAGATTGCTGATTTTTAGTTCTAGGGTTTTGATTTTCTAAGTGATTGAACTAACTTACTATACTATGTTTTGGTTAGGAGGCACTGCAGATCATCTATAGGACTGAGGACGCATTCGATTGAGGCTGCGAATTGTAAAACCCTAGGTGAGAGAAATTTCTAAATGCCTTCAATAATAGATCAAATTTAGGTTGTTTAGGATGAGAGAATGTGTTAGATGATGATAAAATCTTATTGGGTCAGGCTAAAGATTTAGGGTTTATGATTTGTATTGTTTCAGACCCTATCTTGTTATTAATTGATGCTATCTATTTCATTGAGAATGGAAATTTAGGAAAAATTGGAATATAAAATAGTATGTGATGTAAATGAGGTGCGATTGGTAGAATTGAGATGTATATTCATCAATTGGAAAAATTAGAAGAAATTAAGGCTAAGTTAATTTAAGAAAATTGGAGGAAATTGTTTGAAAAATAGGAAAGTTTGTGAACCCTTGAAATTGGAGGAGAAATGACTTGAGAATTGTTGTTATTGATTTAAGACAATCCATTGGAGCTTGAAAGGGGATTTCTTGAATATTGATAGGGTGTAGGGAGTGGATACCCTCCCTAGAGGTGAGTGGATAGTTCATTGTGTTCATAAATGAGAAACCTGTTTTAAAATTGCTTTATAAATGATTTTTTGAAAGATTTTACATGATTTATGTAAATTGTTTTGTGACTGTGGGCTGTCTGAACTGGATTGTAAAATATAAATGCATCCATTGTGTTTAAGAATGATTCTGTGCCATATGTTATTTGATATTGCTCAATGAATTGATTTGGTATGAGATTGTTGATTATTTGATGGAAAATTATGGCACATTGTTTGTGAAATGGATTGATTGAGAAATGAAAGGGTGCTGGATTGTAAATGGCTATAGTTATTCCCATCACGGAGCGACCCGACGGGGTGGCGTGGTTTGCGGTTTGGATGTGTGGGGGAGTTAGACATCCCTCCCTCTGCCGAAGTCGTGCTATATCTAGTGCACCCCGGTGAGGTACGAGCCAACGCCAAGGAAGGGAGTATGTTTTGAAACATTGGATGGAAAAACTCCTTGGCAGGTTTTCGTTTGGGTTCGGCCACCCTAAGACGGAAGTGTTTTCGATGGAACCCCAGGATTTTCTGAAAAGATGATTGATATGGATGAATATTTTGTAAATTGTGATTTATTGAAATATTTTATGCATATGAACTACTATTTATGAGATATATTTTGACTGCCCGACATTCACTTCTTGTTTATGAACACAATTGCACCATTGCACTCCACTCATTGAATATTCCCCTATACTCACCCCTCTCTCCACCTTTTTCAGAGGATACTTAGTTGGGAGACTATTCGACGGAGCTTACGCAATATTTTTACGAATTGTATAGGTATTTGGCATATGCAGGATTTTTGGAGAATCATAGTTCTCAGTACCATAGAAAAAGGGAAGTCTGTACACTCCATACCGTACGAATTTTATTAATACTGGCTGAGTTCTTGGCAAGTATTGATAAAATCCGACGATTTTTGATTTGTTCCTAATTATTTTGATTGCTCTATTTTTGGAAAAATGTTTTATTCTGTACTGGGACATTTGGATTATAATTGTTGGCTTTTGCTATTTTCCTTTGATTTTGTGAAGTTCTGTACATCTCATACCGTTAGGATTTTACCGATACTGACTTGTTTTCTTTGGGTAAGTGATGGTAAAATCCGATGGCTATATTTTGGAACTTCTTGTTTGTTAAATGCTTTATTCGTGTTAAAGATCTTGGGTGGCTAGGATGGACACATCGCATGTGTACATGTACAGGTTCCCACTCCCCGTTGTGTGCTGATGTGTACTCGTGCATGTACAGGTTCCCACTCCCCGATGTGTACTGATGTATGATTGCATGTACAGGATCTCACTCCCCGATGTGTGTGTTTGTATGTTCTGGGATGAGCTGGATGGGCTCCTTACATGTATGTTGTTCATATGATTTTTTGTTTTGAAGAGTTTTATGCTTTTGATGATTTATTGTAAATTTGATAGCCTTGCGGAGTCCCGGTGTATGGGGAGGTTCTGCCCGTGTACCGAGACGACACGGCGGCTGTCGCGTGCTCGATCCGAGGATCGGGGCGTGACAGCTTTATTGGTATCAGAGCTAGGTTCACGATTTTAAAAGTTCGATGGTTTTGAAATGTTTTGAAATATTTTCCAAATGTCCCAAAATTTTTTCTAAAGACTTTAAAATGTGTTGTTTATTTTGAAAAAAGGTTAAGATCTTTTCAAAAGGTTTTCGGAGAAGGTACAGAACTTTTCATGGTTTTCTTAGGAAATTAGAAATATTCTTTTTAGGGGGTTAAGCATTGGGGTAAGTACCTATTTTAAATTGTAAAGTTTAGACCCTCACCGTAGAGCTTTGCTCCCTATACGAGGAATAAGGAATCCGAATAGGAGATTTTCTACTTTATTTCTACAACCTGAGTGATGTATCACTTTATGAATAGTTTCTCAATTATGATTGAAGATTTCCCATGCATTGTTTAGCTGAATGGTGAGTACCCCTGTAGTAATTATTTTAGACTGACATTTTGATATTAGAAGTTTAATATACTTGTGTAATAGGCATGACAATATAGAATTGCTTATGATTAAGATATAAGGTAAAATACTTTTGAGAGATTGCATTTGTGAGTAGATACTGGGATTTGATAAATGCTTTCGTAATTTGAAAAAGCAGACAGTTTGGAATCAGCAGGAAAATTTGATGATACTTGCCTTGTTTTTGTGTAACTACATTGTATCATATACAACATTCTCTTCCTAAAGGTGGGTTATAGGTTATAAGAAGCAGGTATAAGGATAAAGATATGTGAATGATCAGATTGAACACATTCTTTTTGAGGGACATGATGTGGGCGGAATGTTTATTTATGATTTTGATAGAAGAGAAATTGCTAGTAAAGGATAGTGTGCCCAAATTTGCCAGTTAAACAATGAGAAGTGTGATAATAGCAATGTGACTTCAAGTATGTAACAATGACTAATGGGATCTTGCAAATATGTTTGGTGGTATTAATATCTTAATGAGGCTAAAGTTCAGCTGTTGATGAACAAATTCGATTTGCAACTTGAAGAGGGCTGATAGTTGTCTCTAGCATTTGGGATTCTATAATTATTAAAATTCCTATTAATTTTGTTAATGGTTAAGATTTGGGCCTGGACAGTCTGGAAGTAGAGTTTTGTAGAGGGCTGGTCTGAAAAGAGAAGAAAGAAGGAAGAAAATACTAGTGAATTGAATGAAAATTCCTTTATTAAAAGATAGATTACAGAATGTAAGCTATTTCATATTGAGATTGTTGCATACTTCGATCATATTTAGTATTTTTAAAGAAATTAGCCTTGCTGCTAATATGATTATAAATTGTATACACCATTCAAAGTATGTCCTTTATACTATTGAACTATTGCTGTTACATGCAAAGGCTAGTGCAGCAAGCAATTTGCTGCCATAAGTACACATAAGCACAAACATTCAGTTTCTCATTGTAGTGTGAATTTCCAAAGTCAAATTAATGCCCTTAAGTCCAGAGGCATTAAAATTCAAAGATAATAGTCACAGCTCTAATAAGACAATTAATGTCTGTAGATCTGAAGACTTCAAACTGATATCATTCTGTTTCAGCAATTCCCAAAGATGGTAATCATAACTTCAATAAGACAATTTTGATTATTTCTTGAGTAACTGCAGTAGAATTAATGCCTGTAAGTCTAGAGCCATTAAAATTCAATGTATACCATACTGTAACTGATATTAAATTTATCAAAGGTTGTCCTTTACAATAGTCGTAATACTTATCTTTCCATTGCTAATAATATTGTTCCTTTGGCCCTATAAATTCCAAACTAAAATAACACATTTGATTAAAATCCTTAATATACTTACTGCAAGCTATTTTTGGCTATACGCAAATGCTCCATCCAATCTATAATGGATCCATTAAAACTTAGATGAGTAGAACAAGTACTTAAAAATGAGTTACTATAACTACTGGGTGACACTAAAAATCTTTAATCATACGATGAATGGTCTCAGTAGCATTAAATGTTTCTCTCAAGTAACTATCATCTATTAGCATTTTGGATTCTTTATCAGGCTTAGTTTAGGTTCTATTGAGCATACAAGTTTTTCTTTCAATGAATATCTCTGGTTGGTCGTGCTTCAGTAGGCTTGTCAATCTAAATCCAAGTATTTCGCACTTGTTTATGAGTTTCTTGCACTTTGAAAAGATTGACTTGTGCTGATTTGGGAAGTTCTTTGTTTGTAAAGCGGGTTGAATCTTCAAGTTTTTGCTGCTATGGCCATCTTCTTCAATATACTGTAAATATATGTTATACATTTGCACTGTGAGGTACTAGGAAAAATGATGTGACTATAAGGTACTTTAGCTAGCTATGGTTATGGGCAATGCACATAGGGATGGTTCCTTCTCTTAAACCTTTCATGTATATAATGTAGCATTTTTTACAATTGTAGCATATGAACTGGTAATTTGCTGCGATGGATATTTAGAAAAATAATATTCGTAATGGACATTGCCTTCTTTGGATGAGCAGCATCTTAGAGGAGAATTTTAACCTTAGGTGAGTTTGATAACAAGGAACTTTGTTGTCTTGCTTGAAAATTTGAGGATATGGAAAACCAGTGAAAGCTTCCTCAATGTTTGATGCAGTCACCTTGGAGAAACTAATATGATGAGCCTTTACGGGATTTATACATTGTAGTGAGATTTCTCTGGTGTTTCAGTTAGCTACAGTGATTTAGAGTTCTTTAGATAACCATTTTAAGTAAAGTCTCTTCAATTTGAGGTAGATTCATCCTTCAAATGGAAATGTGAGGTTATATGGACTATTCTAGCTTTTACAACATTGAAATGGTGAATCTTGCAAGCATCTAGGTAGAAATGTTTATGTATGGTTACTTGAGCACCATTTAGGAGTAAGAACGTCTGTAAATAAAATTTTGAGGTATAATGTACAGGTCGAGTTCAATGATAGTATTTTCAGATATTTGTGGTATGTGTATTAAAGATCTCAGTTTTGATCTCCTGCAATGCTTTGTAGCAGATACAGGGTGGAGGCCTGTTCCAATTGTTGTTGAGGAATGTGTTAATCTAGAAAGTGTTGCTCCTTTTATATCCAAAGGTTTCAACGTTTTAGGACAAACATGGAGATTCAAAGACTATTAATTTTTGTGCTTTATTTGTTGCAATTAGAAAAAGGAAACTAGAGGAACCTCAACCTCAAGGAATAAAACCTACCAAACATAACTCACTTCAAATGACTTGAAATCAAGACAAGAATAGGTATTGAAATATCTTGTGGAACTCTATGGAGTATTACCCAAAGCTTATTGGTCCTAGAGTCTCCAATTATATTTTTGGTATACTTTTATTCATAGTTTGGGATTTGTCCATAGCTTAAGAGGGTGGAGAGGATATCCTCAATGTGCTAAATATACTTGAGAATTATAAGGAATTTTGACCAGGGTAGATAAGATCAATAGTAGATTAAATGAATGTAAAGCAAATTCTTATGATGTATCTTTTGTGACTATATAAATCATAGTTGTAAGATGGCTTGTAGGAGGCATTGGTTCTAATAGAAATTTTTGAGTTATTATAGAATGAACAGAAACTAGAATTATAGAATTGATGTGAGAGAATTGGTATTTTTGAAAATATTTCTTTGGAAAGAAGTAATCTGGTTTCAAAAGTAGAGAAACTTGCATATTGGCTGAGCCGATCAATTCGGGGTTTTTAAGAGAATAGGAAAGTTGTATTGAAAGCACTGTATGCAGATGGGAAGATTGTAATGTCTAAAGTACAATAGTAATAAATATGAGACACTAGAAGTGGTTATTACTTTGATGATTTGGGGGATATTAATGCAGACACTGGGTGATATGCAAATATATGTATTAGATTTAATTTGGATAGAATATTGGTGATATTGTATGATACTAAAGTGATAAAGAATGATCATGATAGAAGTACCTTGATTGAGAAGTTATCCAATTAAGGATTTGAGATTTAAAACTTGGAAAGGTTCAAATATTGATAGTGGATTAAGTTTTCTTACTTAGTCTAGGCTATATTGGTGTTGATCTACATTTCGTCATACACAAGTTTGATGATATATGGAATTGTATACATCTTACACTAAGTCTTAAGACTGTGGCTGCCATATGCACCATCTTGATGGGGATTATTGAGTTTTAGCTAATATTATCTCTACGAATATATGTATGTTGGTTGCACTCATAGTTCATGCAATTAATTGTGGATTGTAGGGCTTTCACTTTAAAGTCCTAAAATAGCGAAAATATTGTGTTTATAACTAAGGCAATAATATTGAAGAGGGGTTGAAGCACCCATGGAAGGGTATTACATGGTCAAATGATAAGCATTGAAGATAGCTATTGCAGAGCGAATGAGATCCACGTGGTTCAATATTTTTCAATAAGAGGTTATCTAAGTTTAAGGAAAGAACACTAAGACATAGGATGGTAGCTGTATGAGTGGAAATCTTAGTTGATAGTAATGTATAAATGACAAGGAATGAAACAATGGATCCAATTTTATGAAAGTAAAATGTTGTTAGGTTATTAACCAGATTTTACTTGACAAAGAAATTTGGGAGATTAAAGGAACAATATGGAAACAACACCTACTATTTTTGATGTATAAATCGTATTTTGAAATTTCGAGTACGAAATTTGTTTTTAGAGGGTTAAGAGTTGTAATACCGAAAACCCAGTGTCAGACATATTTTGTAAACATTTTTATAATAAAGTAGAAAATTTTGAATTTATATTGATTTTTGATTTTAGGGTCTTAACTTTTAATTTTTGGTAAATTTATAACGTCGTGTCCGCGAATCGTAATAAACCTCATTTTTATGAAATTTACATTCCGGTGAAATGTGGGTGTGCAAATATATAATGCATATGTACATAAACAATTTATTTATTTATAAATTTATTTATATATATATATAAAAAGGGGGAGAAGAAGGCACTGCGTTTTGGCCCAAAACGCAGCACCTTCCTCCTCCCCAAATTGATTAGGGTTTGAAACCCTAATCACACTCTATTCCTCTCTTCAACTCTTTGTATCCCTCTCTCGCCCGTCGCCTCTGTTTCGCCGTCACCATCACCGCGTCCCTCAGCCACCGCCTTCCACCGTCACCACCGCACACCACCACCATCATCGCTCTCGGCTCTCTCTCTTCCTTTTTTGGTTGCTCTGTCACTCTCTCAACTCACCATCGTTCTCTCTCTACCTCGCGATCTCTCTGCTCTATCTCGATTGCCCTCTATTCCCTCTCTTTCTCTTTCGGTCGATATATCACTCTCTATTTCTCTCTTTATCCCCTTCAATCACATTCTCTCTTTATTTCTCCCTCTCTCCATTTTCACTCTCGCGATCTCGCTCGCCGCTCTCACTCTCAGTCTCTCTATTTCTCCCTCTACTGCGACTCACTCCGCCTCCGACCATCACACACGACCACCCTAATCTCACTCTCTCTATTTCTTCTCTCGCGGGACAGGACTCCTTCCCCTACCTCTCTCTCTCATGCAGTGCTCTGTGTGAGCATCCCTCTTCGACAACCTATCTTAGATCAGTGTTCATTGGACATCCGAGAACTCTAGGCCGACTGCGAATCCTTCTCTGCATAGGTAAGAACAGATTTCTGATTTCTAGTTCTAGGGTTTCGATTTTCTAGGTGATTGAACTAACTTACTATATTATGTTTTGGTTAGAAGGCACTGCAGATCATCGATAGGACTGAGGAGGCATTCGATTGAGGGTGCGAATTGTAAAATCCTAGGTGAGAGAAATTTCTAAATGCCTTCAATAATAGATCGAATTTAGGTTGTTTTGGATGAGAGAATGTGTTGCTCTTGAGGACGCTCTGATTCTCGGGGGTATGATTATTGAAACAACAGAAACTACTCTAATCTTTTTCCACAGACGGCACCAATCTGATGGAGATGGGTTATGTCTCCTCAGATACCGGCTCCTTCTTGACTCGAATAGTAGCCGTCGAAGGTGGATACACCTGCGAAAACCGCCGAAGGGTACTCCGGCGGGGAGACTCCGACGCTCAAGTCAGTAAAGAGTCGTTTTCGTTTGAAAGAAAACAGACTGAGAGTTGAGGGAAGGTTGTTCCTTGTGTTCTGTGTACTCCCTGTGTTAGGCTTAGAGAGTCTACCTGATGTCGAGAGTTTTGAGGTCTTTTATACCTGTAAGAGTCGTGCACCATTGAGGGACTTCTGTCATACTTTTCTTATAGAGTTGATCCGAGAATCTCGGGGTTCAATATTCCGAATTGATCATGATCCTCATTTATCGGGAAAACTTCCATCTTCAGGAGGGATGCCTTCCTTGTCTGAAAGATCCAAGATTTCTCATTATGAATAGAAGGCTGAAGTTGAGGAAATTCTAATATTCCTTTAGAATCACTTGGAGTACCGCATACCACTCGGTCGCTCGACCGATAAGGAACCTTCGAAACTTATTCTGTTGGAAAGCTAACATTTGTTTAAATGATCGAGGTGATTGTCTCCGCTTGATGAATCACGATCAGTTATCGGAGCGGTTGAAACCCTATCATTCGGTAGACCCCGGCGACTAAGGCCCTTCGGTAGATCGATCGGGGTGGTTATGTCCTCTTGATTGATTGTTGTTGTGAACGTTAGATACTGATCGACAGGCCATTTTAGTGGGCTTTTAAGGACTTGACTCTCTTGATTTGGGGTTTTTGGGTCACGTCCCATCAAAAACCATAATAAAAAATATTTAATTGGCTAGTAATGCTGATTGCCTCCTCTCATGTATTTGTTAAATGAGAAAATGGCATTTGGTTATCCCTTTCATTTCAACCATCATTATGCGTGGGTTAGCAAGTAAAGCCGCCTCACATCGGAGAGATGTCGGGTGAAATAGGCCGAACAGTTTCCAGTACCCATTCCCTATCACAATCCTCCTAATACAAATTATAAGTTTTATATATTATAAAAATTAATTTGGTGTAATTTATCCAACAATATTTTCATGCAAAGTTAACTATGGTTTCCAACCTGCAAAAGCAAAGGGAGAACTACATACTATCACATATAGTGCAACTTCACGAGATCATAAAAATCTTTTGCCGATTAAAAAAGCGAAAAAGCATGTACAGATGCAAGTGCACGCATCCAAAAATTGACTTTGATTTTCTATTGCGTCTAATGATCTGTCTGGCCTACTAAATAGCTTTCTTTAGCAAATACGAAAACAACATTAGTTCAATATTTTGGAAATCAAATCATTAGGATTCACTTTTTGAATACTCGCGGCTCAATATGTTAGAAATTACATTCCCAGTAGAGACTAAGAATTAATATTTTAGCTGCTTTTGTCTTTCGGCTCAATATTTTAGACATTGCATCATCAATTAAGACCATGAACTTCTATTTTTACACATTAGCTTTTGTCTCTCCCAGCATCTCTCTCTCTCTCTCTCCTCTGTGTGTGTTTGTGTGTGTGTGTGTGTGCGATTGAGAGCATTGAGTCGAGAGTTCTATTTCTCCCCTGTACGCATACTCTTTTCCAACTGAAGAAACGGGACCCCCCGCCCCAAAAAGGTTTCAGGTCTCTCTCTCCCAAAAAGGTTTAAGGTTTAAGGTCTCTCTCTTTCTTAGGCATAATTTCAGTTAGTCAAATAGTTCAGTATTTTAATATAAACCAAATTCTACAATTTATTCTAATAATTTTGATTTGGTATTTAGGAAATCTTAACTTATTTATAAATTAGTTTTATTTTGTATTGTTTCACGTTAAATGTTTTTCCAACAAAACTTAAAAACTTTTATAAGCAATGTAAAATTTTGTAACACCAGACAAGTTCGGATTTGAAAAATGTATTCTAAATGTTGGTTCGGATTTGAAAAATGTATTCTAAATGTAATTATTTAAAAATTTCTATATTTTGTAAAATTTTAAAAGAGTACTTAATTTTAAATATAAATGTAAATTTCTATTCCTTGGGTTGTTCAGGAACACCTCTAAATATTTGGTGGACAGATTTTAAATTTTTAATTTGCCAATCATTAGAGTCTGGATCACTAGAGTCATCGGTTACTTGAGCATTCGCTGATCGATATTTGGTAGATTTTAAAAATTCGGTACTCAATAGAATTTTAGTGTTCGGTTAGACAATTCCTTAGATTTTGATTTCCTCATCGGTAGTTAGAGGTGACCATCTGCTATTTTATAAGTGAAAATCCTATCGGTATATTGTTTAAGTGATGGTCTGACGACATTAAGTTTTTAAATTCCTGTTGGTCATCTAGCTATCTATTGGAGTTGAGACTCCCGTCGGTATTATGAGAACACATCGGTATATTGTTGGACTCATTTTCATATATCTGTTTGGTCACTTTGTCTTGTTTGGTCATTGATTATTAAATTTTGAACTTATTATTTTCCATCGTTGCATGCATGCCATCGATTCTTCCTTCCACATGAACAGTTCATATGACCTTTGATCCTCTTCCATTTGACCGAAAAAGCACATTTCTCTCTTCGGTATTGACCGAACGACACATTCCTCTTATCGGCTCACCCATTCGGCAATTCCCTTCGGCATTATGCAATTCTGAAATTTTGCACCCTCCAATTCCCTACTGTTTAGTATACATACACACATATTTAATACAAGTTGGCTCTCATCGGCTGGTCTTGTTCCATTCTCATTGATTGGCTTGAACACTCCTCATCGATTGACAAGTGGATCCGATTGATTGAACACATCTTTTTTTTAGTGAATATTGCACTGTCGGTAGTTGAATTTCTTTCCCCTATCGGTGTCCGCTCTTTCACTGCCCCTCAGCTCCACTACCAAACACCTATTCCTCCCAAGCATTTTCTTCTAACTGAACACCCATAGATTTTCTATGAGACTTGATGACCAAACACCTATTCCTTCCAGCAATTTGCATTTTCTTCCAATACCAAGCACCATTGCCTCCAGCAATTACATTTTTCTTCCAAGACTTGAAATTGCACGTGACTTGTTTATTACCTAATTTATATTATATCTCATACTTATTATTTCTTCTGATTTATTTCCATTAAATGTGTGACTCATTCAGTGTAGCAAATGTAACCTATTGGTGAATTGCACTTTCTTTTAAATTGTGTTGAAACATTTGCTTTTCCCTGTTCGGTAACCTATGGGAATTGAACTCAAGTACCACTATCTCTCATCGGCTCTTTGTCTCCCCTTACTATCTCTCATCGGCTCTTTGTCTCCCCTTTTTGGTAATTGTTGCTGAAAAATTTAACTAGCTCCCACCGGTCCCAAGTTACCCATTTGTCATTCCTCATTACTAAGAACCAATCGGTCAATGCTGAGAGTCCATCGGTCAATGCATTCTCCTTGTGCACCTTTTATTTTCCTTACAAATTTAAGTCTTGTAGTATCAAAAAGACTTGATCACTATTCAGTATCTCTCATCACCGAACACTTCTCTCTCTCAACAAATAATATTTCAAGTATTTAAACCCCTTGGGTTGAATTTCCAAATTACTAAAAAGGGTATGGTGCACACTTGTGTAAAATGGAAGAGAATGAGGACAATTAAGTAAATTGGGAAGATGAGTTGTAAATAAAAAAGTGGAGATGGGACTCTAGAACCTATGAATGCCAGATTTCACCTCTTCTTTTACTTCTCTCTCTGTGTGCTCATACACTACATCTCTCTGTCTCTCTTCTTGTTTTTAGCAAAGTTCAATTAAAATATCATAAAATCTACATTCTAAAGACTCAAAAACTCATAATTCAATCTCTAGAGAGTTAGATCTTGTGAGAGATTTGAGGTTTTATAGTGATAGAAAACCTAGGATTTGATTGTGACTCGGCTTGAGGCAAAATCGAAGACTAAAAGTCTAGGAGTTTGTGAAAACTGAAAGAAGCAAGACGTTTGCTGCAGAGACATCTAGGAGTGACTAACATCTCTAGTACTGTGAGTGATTATATGCTTACACTTAAATAAAATAAATGTTTTTAATAGATTTTCAAAATGATTTTCAATAGATTTTCTAAATGATTTTGAAACTTGATTTTATATGTTTTAGTGTGTGTGGAATATCCCAAAAAATGATTTTGAAATTCCTATGCATCCTAATGTTTTGAATGAATATATGTGCCATGTTGATTTATTGATATTGAGCACATTGTCATGCTGGTTATTAATGAACAATTATTTATTTGATGGCACATGGAATGGATTGTTAAATTTTTATGAAATAGTGCACGGTGTAGTTATTGGGAGAAGAGACTGAACCCCAAAAAATGGCTAATCATTTCCCGCCACGGTGCGACTTGACGGGGTGACATGGTGGGGTTAATCTTGATAGACATGGTATATGGCCGGTCGCGATAGCATATTCATGGTTGAATAACGTGCCGATTAAAGGGCGTAGAAAAGTTGGTTGCACCACTAACAAAATGCTATAGCCCATGCTAAGAAATGAGATGTTTGTAAACTGAAAATTTCTAAAACCCTTGGCGATTCCACTTTAGGTCGTGATAAACCTTTGTTGGGAATAATAATTTTGGTTGCCCCATATTTGAAAATGTGAAATGGTTGGATATATATGAGATTGAATCATGATTAATTGAAAAAAAATTTATTTTATTATTGAATGATCTTGAGACTGATATGATGATTTTAAATAGATATTTTTGATATGTCCACCACATAAATTTTATTTTCGTTCAATATGCATATCACTCATTGAGTATTTCTATACTCACCTCTCTCTCTCTATTTTTACAGAGAAAGGTTAGTTACTTTGCGAAATCATTTAGAGCCAGAATCTTTTGGGAAGACCTCTGTCAAAGACTCCTTTTGGTATAGATCTCACTATTGCATTTGAGGTATTGATAGATAGACCCATGGAGGGCATTTTATATAAGAATCTATTTGAATATTTTTGAAACTCTGTATTTCAATTTCAATTAGATTTGGCCATGTTTAAACTTTTATCGAGAACCTTTAATTTCCATTTTATGAAATTTTTTTGAAAATTATTGCTGATTTTATTTTCTATCTCTAGAGAGAGAATTGTATTCTGGTTGATTGATGGCATTTGATGGCTGAGATAGCCTATGGCTTTAGTTGGTACTTTTGAATGCCTTGCGATGCCTTGGAGCACAGGGTGAGAATCACATGTGTTCAAAGTAGCGTGGCGGTTGTCGCGTGCTCGGATCTGTGGGTCGGGGCATGTCAAATTTTGTAAATAGAGTTATTTAAATCATCATTATTATATTGATGGTTGTTTTTTTGGGTATTGACAATTCAAATTTTAATAACTTATTATTTTTATCATTGTAGTTTTTTGTATCACTTTTTTATAAAACAAGTGTCACCCCTGTAGGTCATGGCATGCGACAAACGTCAGATTACCCTAAAACATGTGTGAGCTCTACCCTGTGCTCCAAGGTACCGAAGACTTTTGAAATATCCAGCAAAACTATAAGCCATCCAGGCCACTCAAGTCATTAATCCATAGAATAAAGTCTCCCACTCCAGTAATAGTAATCAAAATCAATGAAAACAATTCCCCCAAGTAAAATTCAAAAAAAAATGGAGATCCCCAATATAACATGTACATATACAGTCCAAACCAAAATCAAATACAACTTTAAATAAGTTTTCAAATAAATTTTATACAAAATGCTTTCCTCGGATCCATCTATCGATACCTCACAGATCGGAACAAAATCTATACCCAAAGAAATCTCATATGTGTGGGGCCAATAAAGAAAAAGAAAGAAAAAAGGAGAGAGAGAGAGAGAGGGCAAAAGAGCACTTTTCTTCTTCCAAACCCTAATCCCAAGCTCCATACTCTTCTCCCACAAAACCACCTCCAACTTCATTAAAATCAACATCCAAACTTAAAATAACTCATGTCTATCCATTGCACCTTATACCAAACCTTTGGGAAGCACAAGATGGAATGGAAAGTCCATGGATCAAGCTAAAAACTTCAAGAGAGTAAGGAGGCCAAGGAAGTCAAATGGAAGGTGAACTTTGGGATTTAGAAAGCTAAGTATAGGGTGAGTTAATTCATAGTTTTGGGGTTTGTATTATTATTTGAATTTTGATAAATAGTTTAGTTAATGATTTGAGTCTATTAAATGGTGGAAATGTTAGAACACACTACAAGAAAACATGAACTTAGCGATCGATTTTTGCGATGAACAAAAATTTGTTGCTAATTTACAACAAACTTTGCAACAAATGATAATTTGTCACAAATTTCTATCGAAATTAGTGACGAAAACAAGTTCGTTGCAAATTTCCAACGAACTCAATTGTTCATCGCAGATTCTAAGATGAACCACAGAGTTCGTATGAAATTTGAGACGAGCAATATTGTTCGTCATAGATTTTGCGACGAATCGACGAGTTCGTCGCAGATTCTCCGATGAACAATAGAGTTCGTCACAAATTCTATAACGAACCATAGATTTCGTTACAAATTTGCGACGAACAATGGGGTTTGTCATAGATTTGCAACGAACCGATGAGTTCGTCGTAGATTTTGTGACGAACAACAAGTTTGTCGTAGATTCAGCGATGAAATATTCCGTTTGCTGTAGATTTCCTCCACTTAGCAAATTTTGCTTCACTTTCTTTTACTTTGCTTCATTTCTGCTTCTCTATTCGTAGGGCATCACTCCTCCACCATTGGCATCACTCAACCACTATTCTATAATGACTTATGTGTTTTTTTTTTAACTTCTTTACTTTCTATCACACTCTCAACATTTAAAACACAATACTCTAATTTAATAAAAATATAAAATTATATTCATTAAAAATACAAAATTATGTTTAATAAAAAAACAATACCCTAATTTAATAAAAATACAAAATTTAATAATAGGTACCAATAACATATTATAATTTTATGATAAATTATAGTAAGTTTACTCGTAACTAAAAAAGTGTAAGTATAGGTTAATTAGTAGTAATATAATAGTAATAGAGCGGTAATTTAAATTGTAATGAGTTTAGGGTAATTAATAGTAATACAATGACAGTGAAAAAGAATAAAAAGGAAAGAAACAAAAAAAAATAAAAACACAAAATAATTGAAAAAAAACAAAAGAAACAAAGAAAAAAACCAAAAAAAGAATAAACATAGAGGGGTAGTTCCACCGCGCACATTCACGGTGGAACCGCCCTCCTATTTTTAACTTTTTTTTATTTTGTTTTTTTTTTTTTTTTTATGATAATGGTAAGTTTATTGGTAACTAAAATAGTAGTAAGTATAGATTAATTAGTAATAATATAATAATAATATAGCGGTAATTTAAATTGTGATGAGTTTAGCGTAATTAATAATAATATAATGGTAGTGATCAAAATATAAAAGAATAAAAAATAAAAAAAAAATAAAAAAAGAGAAAATAATTAAAAAACAAAAATAAAACCAAAAAATGGGCGGTTCCACCGCGCACATGCACAGTGGAACCGCCTCTATTTTTAACTTTTTTTTTTTTTTTTTTATTTTTAATTCTTTTTTATTTTGTTTTTTATTCTTTTTTTTATTAGTTGTTTTTTGAGTTTTTTTTTTCTATTCTTTTGGGTTTTTTTATTCTTTACGATGGTTGAACTGTGGGGGTGACATACCATGAGGGACGGTTTAACCATGGGGGCAACGGTTGAACGATGGGTGCGATGGTTGAACCGTGGGGTGAGACCGACTATGGGGGGGCATTTTTTTCCATAATTTTGTTGTTGCAACAATTAAATAAAATATCATTAATAGATTGACTTTAATTTTGCATTTGAGGGAATGAAATTAAATTTAGGTAACTAAATTTTTCAGAAATAGATTATTTGTCGCGAATTTAGTTGCAGATTCCGTGACAAATAATTATATTTGGTTCATAGCAAATTTTGCGACAAAACTCTACTTCGTCACAGATTTTGCAACGACCTTGTTTTTGTCACAGACTTCGTCGTAGATTTGCTGCACTTTCCTTTACTTTTTTTTGGTACCTTGTCTTAGACACCACCCGATATCCGGGGTTTTACCCCGACTAATCCAAACCGACCGCTGTAGTGGCTCCTTTTGGAGGGCGGGTCACCCAATGGGGAACGCTCCATACACATGAGGGCCCGATACTCCCAGCAAGAGTCGAACCTCGGTTATGCTTAAGGGTACTCAACTCCACATCTAGTTGAGCCAACCTCGGTCATGCACTTTCCTTTCTATTTACATCGTGATTTTTTGTTAAGTTTCTTCTTCCAGTTCGCAACTCACTCCACCGAAGCCCACTCCAGACCATTTATTCTAAGGTACTTCTCTCTCTCTCTCTCTCTCTCTCTCTCTCGTGTGATGTGCATGCTGATTTGGTGGCACAGCCGCCGGATCTATGCTAAAAACCACAAATCCGACGGTAGCCACCGGATTTGCAGTGAAGGGGGCATAAGTGGCACCCCCTCCGTCGAGGTCGCCACGAGAGTCATGGTGGCCATGACGGAGGGGGTGCCACTCACGCCCCCTCCCCCGCAGATTCGGCAGCTGTGCACTGTTTGTTGAGGAAGATTGCCTCAGCCTTGTCTTTTGCCTTGACCAACTATAGTTTAGTGACAGGAAAATTTATTCTAGATTCAGAAAAGATTCAAGGAAAAAAAAAATTCAGATTATTTTGGGAAAAAAATGTCCGTATCACAGGAACAAAGTCTGAGTTTCAAGGCCAAAAAATGAGTCTGAATTGCAGGAAAACAAGTCTGGATTGCAATAAAAAAAATAGTTCAGGAAATAATTTAAATTAGAAAACAATAGTATAAAAGTGACCACCCTTTTTATTTATTATAGCTAGGGCGAACCTTAACTCTAGTACAAGACTTCCTAGTTTGAAACGTGACAAAATTGATTAGTAGGATATTTGTAAAATGAAAGCATGGAAAAAGATCGAGGAATGCTGGGAAGATATAACATATTAATAAGAGGAAGTTGCTAACACGTTTTAGACTAAGAAATATAACATTCCAATATTACGAGATCCACGTGGAGTAGTGATAGATATCGATCCAAGTGAAATTCATGACGATGATGATGAAGATTCAAATTTTGAGGCAGATGATGAGAATGAGGAAGAGGATGATGAGGTTGTTTTATCCAATTTTGAGATTGATAATGAGGATGAGGATGAAAATGACAATGAGAATTTTGATTTTTGATGGCCAGTAAGTCTTGTTTTCTTAATACATTGAAATTTATCTTCATATTTGGTAATATAGTCTTTATTATACAACATTTGGTATCTTCATATCTGTTTTTATTATAAAATATAGTTTTTTTCGTTAATCGTTTGATAGCGATAATATATTTAGGTCAAAATGATGTGACATGAAATTATTTTTTTTCTGTTTCAAATCATGGTGGTAGAAGATAAACTGACAGAGGTGGGTATACTCGTTGTTTTCGACTGATTCCTCACTCTTGTATGCCTTCTCCGACTGTTTGTGGTAAAGATCTTAATTTCGTTTTCTTTGAATTTTTTCCTTGATTTATTATTTATTTTACTTAGTTCAAATAAAATCCTAATATCGTCTGGTTTTTGTTGATTGTTGAATTTCATTACTCAATTTGTTTCCTATTCAGTGTCTCAGGTTTCATTTTTTGTATTTTTCTCGTTAATACACTATTTTCCTTTTTATAGATAATTTGAAACGCATTTTTTTAGTTTTGGTGGCTTGCAATAAGCTATTATTTTGTTAATTTAGATATGGTAGTTTTTTTATGTACTCCATTATATTTTTTATGAGCAGATAATTTTTATTTTCTTTATTATCTTAACATTTATAATTGATAGTATCGACGTGGGGGCATAAACGAAGTAGTGTTGGAAGACTAGACTCTTCAGGGTTGCAGTTCGCTTCAGCTAGACCTTCCCATTCCCCTTTACCAACTACTGCTGCACCTTCGCCATCCCCTTCGGTTGCACTTTTAGTGCAATATTCACATGTTGAGGTGGAAGACATGAGAGGTGATTGTCCTTTGTGGAGATTCGTAAGTATTAAATTTTAAACTTTTATCGCTAATAACTTTTATTTATGTAACATATGAATTTTTTTAAATATCTTATTTACTTACTATTCTTTGTTCATAATTTTATAATAGATTCATAAATTCTGTATATGTTGTTCATGAGCTTAATAAAATAGTGAACAACCATTTGGGAGGGTGTGGCTATCTTTCACAAGCACTCCAGATGATACGAAAGAGTTATGATGGAGAGAGTTCAAGGTAGATCATGTCTTTAGTTTAAATATAAAACTAAGTTTATAATTTTAATATAACTAATTGTTTTTTTATTTATTGCAGTGACAGCACACTTGGGACGAGACGGATGAACTTGAAATAAGAAGAACTTTTAACAAGGAATATGATCATCACATTCGAAACGTATTAAGTCATGCAAAGACTAATAGAAGGAAGCCAAACTGCATCACTGAAGAAAATTGGCGCAAGATTTTGAATTTCTGGGAATCCGATGAGAGCCGACGGAGGAGTGAGCAAAATAAGAAGAATCCATCTTTTAATTCTGGGAAAATATCTATTACTTATGCGGGAGGCTCAATCAATATTGATGAGTATAGAAATAGATTGGTAATTTTATTAAAACACTAATTTTTTTAAATTTAATTTATTTATTTTATATTATTTCATTATATTTAATAATGTTTTTTTTTAGGCTAAGGAAATGGTATTCCAACCATCATTTATAGACACTTTCATGCGAACAATTCAAAAAAAAGACAAGAGCTGGGATGGGGAGAAAGTTAGATCTGTTAAGATATCTAATTTGAAAACTTTCCTTTATTTTATAGACCGTTTCAATATTGATTTGAACATATTTTGTTGAATATATCATAACAACGTTTGATGATAAATTTATTAAGCTAGTCTCTTTTAAGTTTCTTTTTATGATTAATTTAGGAGATGAATAATGCTCTTTTATTTTATTATTATTAATTAAATTTAGGGGATAAATAATACCTTTGCAATCTAAACACATGACTCATAACCTCTTTTCTCCTTATGGTAGGTCAATTTTCTTATGTACCAATGCTATTTCCTTCCTCATTGGAGCTGTCATAACTTCAAACTCCTAATAGCTATTCAATTTTAATTCCAATGAGAGGATATCTCATTAAATTTGTAATGTGTGATACATATATTATTTTTTGTTTCTTATTGTTAACTGTCAATGGTTTAATAATTAACAAAATTTTGTATTTTAATTTTCTTTGTTTGATATTTTATTACATTGTTAAACTATAAATGAACACTTTGATTATATTATATATATTGTTATTTTAATTTAATTTGAATTTATCTCATGACAATACAGGAGAAATATGATAAACTTGTACTGCGAAATTCAAGCAGTAGTGAAGATGCTGGCTCATCTGAGCTATCTGTTGATAATGTGGTTTTATTGCTTGAGGCAAGTGGTGGGGCAAAAAAAGGAAAAGTACTTGGGAAGGGCTCTTTGAGCCGGACTTGTAGAATTACTGATCAATCTTCTTCTACCCCATCAGCTTTAAGGGAATAAATGATGTAAATGAACCAACAGCTGAACCAGTTGAAGGAGCTACTGGTAGAAAAAGACAATCAACTTGAAGAGTTACGTACACAACAAAGGCAAAGAGATGACGAAATCAACGAGCTACGCGTAAACCAGAGGTTCATAATGCAGCATCTTTAGTTAGTTCCCAGTTCAAGTCAAAGGACCCTATTTCTGTTTTCTTCTAATAATCCTCCTAATGGTGATAATGATGATGATGATGATGATTTATTTGATGATGATAATGGTGGTGGTGCTTCTTGACACTTTTATATGTTATTTAATGGTTACATTTGAATATGGTTTTTTGAGACTATATTATATTTGAATATTGTGACTTTATATTGTATTTGTTGTTGAGATTATTTATTGTTATTTCATTGTTACTAAATGATGATGTTGACAATGTTGATGATGATGTTGTTGGATGGTTTATTGATGATATTGTTGTTGGATGGTTGGTGGATGATATTGATATTGTTGGATGGTTTGTTGATGATGTTATTGTTGGATGCTTGGTTGATGATGTTGATGTTGTTGATTGATTGTTTTAGTTAATAATGTTGTTGCATTAGAGACAGAAACAGGGTATATAGGAAATAAGGTTAAATTATAATATTTAATTTTATTTTTGATACAAAATTTTCAAATTTATCACAAAATTCATTGCAGATTTTGAAATTTGTCACTAAAATTTCGACCCCAAATTCCCAAATTCATCACAAATTTTGTTGCTAAATATGTTCGCAACAAATTTTTTGATGAAAAAGTAGGTCGGAACTTTCCAACAAATAGAAGTTCGTCGCAAATCTGCGACAAACATGAGTTCGTCACTAATTTGCAATGAACATTGTTCATCATAAATCTGCAATGAACATTATTTTGTTGCTAATCAGCGACGAAAGGTTGTTCGTTGCCGATTGGCGATGAACTTATTTTCGTTGCAGATTTGCGACAAACTTTGTGTTTGTTGTAGATTAGCGACAAAATTTTTTCGTCACAAATTTGTGATGGATTTTTTCGGTCAGAAAAGTCAGCGTGAATTTGCGACAAAAAAAATATTTGTCGCTAAAATTTGCAACTAGTTAATAGCGACAAAAAAAGTTTTTGTCGCTAAATTTGTCGTAAAAAAATTTAGCGACGAACATTCTCTAAACATTCATCGCAAAATTTATCATAAAACAGTTGTTTTTTTTTAGTGACAAGGATGAAACCTTTGATTTCCTGCAAGCTTGATGTTTGAACTTATTGTGCTTTTCCAACCATAACTATTTCTATACAAGAGTAAACAAAGTAGTTTTATTCCTACTGGAACTAGACTTCTAGGGTTTTAAAATGATGTATTGCAGTAGGCATTCTGATGAGAATTGAATTTTTGATGATTTTTTTAAAAAAATAAATTTTGTAGAAATCCCCTATTTTTTGCTCTGTTTCTGGCTATAGATTTACCTCAAAATTTAGATGTCTCTTGGGCAAAATTAGACTAATGTTAAACATCGAAATTGTAGGTCTATGTCTTAGCTTTAATTTGAGACTTGAATCATTTGAATCCGATATGTATAGTGAAAAAGTTTTGCCAATTTTTCCTAAACTGCTCATGTTATGATTAGAATTTCATGTTGTAATTTCATTGACTTGGATATTTTTATATGATTGAACGAGTCTAGCATAAACATGAAATTATAGCTCTGTCTCTTAACTTTAAATTGTAATTGGAATCATCTTAATCTAAGTTTTGTAGGTCAAGATATGATGGTTTTTCTAAAACATGGTTATACAGAAAAAATTTAGGTTATGAGATAATTGGAGAAATTTTGGATAACCCTAATACTGGCCCACATTTAAGTGATGAAATTGTATTTATTATCTTAAGTTGAGACAATTTAAGGGTTAGAAAGGATTTACTTTGGATTGAATTGTGAATTGGGAGTAGTTACCCTCCCAAGAGGTGAGTAGATACATGCTTATGATTTTGAATAAGAAAATATTTTGCTTGATTTTCCAAATGTTTTTAAACTGATTTTCAAATTGTTTTATGATTTTGGAGTGTCCCGGAAGGGAGTCCAATGAAATATACATGCATGTGTTAAATCGAAAATAATATGCCATATTCATGTTGATTATGATGGGATTGAACTCATGTATTCAGAATTGTTTGTACATGTTGTCACATTGATTCTAGTTGTAATATTTGGGACATGATACATGTGTTCATGATTAATGGCTATAGTCATTTCTTTCCATGGTGTAGAGCCCAATGGGGCAACGTGGTTATAGGTTTATATGAATAAGTATGTAGCTGTGCATAAAAGATGCCTCTGAAATCATCCATTTGGACTAGCTTGATAGTATCCCAGGGGAGGCCTGAGCCAACACTAATGTTAGGGTATTTGTGAGTTGGAAAAGCATGAAAACTCTTAACTGTTCTATCCTTGGTCATGATAGACCCTTATCCAGAATCGTGATCAGATGCATATAACTTGTTTTTTATGACTTATTGAATCTTATTTGAAACTTGATATTTGATGATGAAATCTTGAATTTTGATAGACACATCGATATGATTTTAAGATAATTGTTTGACATGTCCATAATCATTTCTTATTCATTATCATAACATGTTATTCACTCACTAAGTATTGTTTATACTATCTCTCTTAATTCATTTTTTACTGAGGAAGGTTAGTTGAGACTCGTGGTCGTGTAGTGCCGAGCTTAGAGAGATCATCTTCACAAACTTCTTTTGGTATAAAATCTTGTTTTGGTTTTTGAGGTGTTGATAGATGGACTCAAGAAGAGCATTTTTGTATAAACTTACTTGGAAACCAATCTAAACTTGCATTTTAATTTTAATTAGAATTGTATATTCTACATTAAAGACCTTTACTTTTCTTTTTGTGAGATTAAGTAGCCAAACTGGCCTATGGTTTTATCGAGAATTTAGATGTCTTGCGGTACTTTGGAGCACGGGGTGGAGCTCACACGTGTTTCAAGGTAACACGACGGTTGTTGTATGACAGGACCTGTTGGTCGGGACGTAACACCGCATCCATGTCACCTGTAAGTAGGTAAGTTTAAGATCTCAGATATCACCTACATCTATTGATATTGTCTCTGAGTACTTTCTCTGAGATATCTAAATAAAGTTTTATATGTAGATTGAGTCTTATAATTGCACAGTATTAGAAAAATCTAACATATGCTCTTTTGAAAGATGAGTGAATAACACTGTGGCACGTATTTCATAACATGTGTGATAAATTGATCATGGGATAGTGGAAACTATTATATGAGATGATGTAACTTTAATCCCCGTACCTCATTATGAAAGAGTCGAGACCCTTTGGATGGGTCCACCAATACCCTTATTACTTTCGACTATTTCTTAAAGTCTTGATTCAATGTATGCTACTTTAATCTACTTACCAATAGTCAAGAAGATAATGAGCTCTACAGGGCAAATCTAAGAAAGTAACTAAATTGAGATAGATAGTTTGTAGTAGGGAAAAGGAAGGCCAATCAAAATTATATTGTTATGTTGTATTCACTGGTCGACTTGTTATGTTTATCCATATTGGGATCAAAATATAATAGTGAATATATAGTCGAGTAATGATTGGGGATCACTTTCAATAAGAAAATTGGCTCGATGAATGTAATGCGTTAAATTTGGGATACAGTGAGTTTCTTTTTGTTCTGATAGTGGCTTCTCGATCATCCTAACAGGTACATCAAGAAGTCTTTACTTACGGTGTACTCGCTGGTCTCATAACTCCCAATCCTATATGAAAATCCTGTAAGGTGATGTGAAAAATCGCATGGTTGTGATCTTATGATTAACGTAAAATACCCTTATGTGTAAGTGAGAGATATCGATAAATATGCCCATGAGGAGCTTTTACTACAAATTAAAAAAGCTAATTTAAAATTTAAAATTTAAATTATGGGATAATGGGTGGTTACCATTATCCCCATCTCCCCATAGATCTCTACCTCTCTAAGTGAACTTGGTACGTGACTTGATTTTCTAGAAAATTAAGAGTTTTAGAACACACGAAAGTTCTCTGCAGATTGCAGACACAAAGAGTGAGATTGAGAGTGAGATTAATCTCTAGTGTGAGAACTTAATCGAGGGTTTCGAGAAAATCTTGAGTAAAAATTTTTCTCCATCATTAAGTTTACTAAATTGTGGATTGAGGCATCCTGACACAAAGGTGGTGGTTCGATTTTGTGATCACCGTCCCAATCGTGCATTTATTTGAAGGTTCACAATCACAAATTTTTGGAAATCTACACATCGACATATGACCCAAAAAATTTCTATGATTCAATTTTCACGCTTTCGCACATGCATACATGTAGAATAAATCTAACAAGAGCTATATAGATCTTTGTTACATGATTTTGATGTATCACGATTTCATGAAAATATACCCTAGTCAAGTGTTATGTACAGTGCGAAACAAATATTGTTTCCACAATGATATTATGTATTACTAATTATAAAATACCCTATTTAAGTTAAATAGAACAAATCACCATTGCAAAGATATTAAAAATAATGAAAATATCAAAAACAGAAATATTGATAAATAAAAACTATAGTTTTATAAAACACTAAAATATCGATTTCATTTGCCTTCAATTTTTTCACATAGTTGAGATCTTTCAAATCCCTTAAAGTTTATTGACTAAAGATTCGTTATTGATGATGACAGATTTTTCAAAATTAAATTCACCTAATGTTCATGCAATAAAGCTCTAGTTCGACTAACTAAAACCTAATAGTCTTGCAATATTGATTAGGCCGAATGACATTAAAATCTATAAAATATTTATAATCTAGGGTTTCCCATAAAATCTCAACACATAAGTTAATCATCCATCAATATTATAACTCTATGCTGATTTTATTGTATTGGTCTGATTCATGCAATCTTCTCTCGATCTCATGTATATAATCACAAATCATCAAATCATAGGCCTATTTACAAATGAAGTATTAAGTTCAACAATAAGATCTCATCAAACAATGATCATGCCAATAAAGATTTAAGGGAAAAAAATTAATCAAACCATGCTATTAATCAAAGAACAGAATCAATCAAGTTCTAGGAATAAGAAATCTAGTTAAACACAATAAAGAAAGATAAGAAAGGTAATGAAAACATTACAACTCCTTCAAATCCGAAGGAAGATGAAAGAATCCGTCCAATAAGAGGCTGCTAGGGTTTTCTCTCTTTTTGCTAAGTATAGTGGTGTCTTCTATTTATAATCTAAGTCTTAAGAGAATAAGCATTCGTGGGCCATTATGAGAATGGGATCTTTAGGATATAGAAAGGAGGGGTATCTTAAAGCAGGTTAACAAGATGAATGACTAGGATTTTATCCACTCTCACACGAAAAAGCAGGAATACCCGAGAGGGACACGAACGGACTAAGAGGGAATAGACGGGAAGCAAGCACAAAGCACTCAAGCAAATGCACCCTTACAACACTTTGAAAGCTAATGCAAGGTACCTCACTAAAGGGCTAGGGAAATGGGTTTGCTTGGGACTTCAGAAATGGTACATGGATCCTCCTTCCCTTGTTCTCGCATTCCTTGCCTTGGCCCGGCCAGTGAAGGCTAGTCATCATTAGCTCATTGGCTTTCTTTCTGATAGCTTTCTCCCCAGGCTACGAACCTTTGCCTTTTCTTTTAAGATTCAATTTCTTTATTACAACTTCTTCTTGTAAGAATCAAGGAATTGGGCCTTTAGAACTCATGGGCCTTGATTTCCAGTATTATAGTAACTTGTTCCCAAATTTCAGATATCTTCAGACTTGAATCAGCTTCTACACACTTCACAAGATTTGTAGGTCTTGAAGTATTCTTTCTAACCAACAACAATCAGGTCAATCGGATATCGAAGTAGAAGGTTATGCCCAAAATACTGATAGTTGTTTGTGCAGTCCATTAAATAAGCCTAAAATTCCTAAAATAAAATCCATGAAAATAATTAATATAAAATCATGAAATAAAATCTAAAATAGTCCTAAAAGTCATAAATAAAGTCTATAATAAAATAAAATAAATTCAAGTGTATAAAAATATTATTATCAAATACCCCCACATTTAAATGTTTGTTTGTCCTCAAGTAAAAATAAATTTTCACCAAAACCAGTTCAACCTTCTTAGTCCCCAATCAGGCATATGACAAGTTTAAATTAGAATTGCAATCAAAATAACTAATACTTCACTACATTCAACACAAGAACAACTATTGCATCTCCTACGGTCTCATCGAAATCAAGAACAATGCAATTTTCAACCACCCTTGCTATGAATTCACTCAATAAAATGAAGGATGCTATTATTTAACTACTCAAAGTACTCATTTTATGTAAGGGTATGTGTCTCACTCAAATTAACACGATGAGATAATATTACCATAAATTTGCTCATATATCAAATATCCACCGCTTATATATGAAATCCATACACCAATCAAAAGGTTTTTTATTTGTTTGTAATGAAGTTAAGATAAAGAGTAGGACAATGGATAAAATGTAGGGTTAAAATGGCTCACTAAAAATATTAAAATATCAAGATATGACATTATTTATATCAAAAAAAAAATACTAACTCTAACTATGAACATGTAATGTGATATATCACTTATTCAAAACAATGAACAATGATTTCACTATAAGAGTGAACAACATTAAGAATAAATTATACTTTTAATGTTTTTTATTTTCTTTTTCTTCTTTTTCTTCTTCTTTTTTTTTTCTCAACCAGCAATTTTTTCTTTTTGTCTTTTTTTTTTCATTTTTCTCTGCTAGTTTTTTTTCTTCAACATAATAATAACTAAAATCATATATAAAAATAATAAAAACACAATAATACCTAAAAATATAATACCAAGCTATCAACTATAAATATATTAGTAAATTTGGATTCAAAATTTGAGATTAAAAAAGATAAGTCATTGGGTAAATTACGTGAATAATATATGAAAGAAAAGGTTTAGCCTCAAATGGGTTCACTAAGAGATATAAAATGATTGAGTTAGTATTTTTTAAAAGCCAAAAGTGTAAAACCTAATTATCTTAATCATATTAGTATATGAAAATAAAAAATGTGGTCTCAAAATACATAATAAAGCAAGTTCTAGAATGGTCAAATCATATGTGATATATGCTCAACAAGAAATATAATGAAAGCAAAAAATTGATTTTTTAGGTTCAAATCCTCAATAAGGTAAATTTGATATTAAATTTTGCATGTCTATCTTTTAAATCAACCATAAAAAGATGAATCAAATAACTACTAATACCAATCATCTATCATGTAACTCAATTCAAAATAAGTAACATACAAGGACTAGAAAATTCAAGAAAATTTAGTTGGTATGGAAAAAATTTTATTAAAACTTAAGAAATTCAGCAAAATTCAAAAGTTTTTACAAAAATTCCAAAAAAAACAATCCTAAAAATCAGAATAAATAAAAATAAAGTTCATAAAAATCAAAATGTATCCCCCACACTTAAACCAAACGTTGTCTGTAATGTAAATAAAATACTAAAACCAAGAGAAAAAAACAAAAGACTCCGTTAATTAAGCAGGTGAACACTGAACCTCTTCTTCAGTAACTTATCTTCCTCTCATGCAAAGTGTTACTTATTAACCTATAAAATATCATCAAAACTAAAACCTAAATTAAATCAATAAAAACAAAAATTAAAGAAAACCATAAAAATATTGGGTTGCCTCCCAACAAGTGCCTTTCTTTATTATTTTTTGCCAGACATAATCTCCTTGCTTCAAACTGGCTCATAGATCTTCACACTCTGTTCATTCATAGCATCTTGTCATGCTCTTATCCTTTCCTTATCAACTCAAACATTCTCAGACATCTCTTATTCTTCCTCTAACTTATTAAATTGCAACTTCGTTTCTCTTCCTGCATAAAACCTCCACTTTGATTTAAAATCACTAAAATTCACACCCAAAGCAACATATGCATCGATATATTCATTGTCTAGGAAATCATGTTTGACATCCAAGGAATTGACAATGCAATTTGTAATAGGTTCACTTAAATGAAAGATATCGACATCATGTTCAAAAATCTTTTTAGTGCACTCAATTCTAGAAACCTCTTGTTTAGAAAATTTTTGACGCGATGAAAAACAATAAACTCAATTTTTTTGATCAACTTTCTAGTATAAACATCAATAAGAGCACATCAGTGTTTATAAAAGGTCAACCTAAAATCAATAAAGTACTCTCTGCCTTATCCATATCCAAGATAACAAAATCAATATGAAATAAAAATTTATCAACTTTAACCAAAATGACATTGACAATGACTCTTGGATATTTTATACTCTTATTAGCTAATTGCCAAAAAATATCACTAGATCAAGAATCTTTTAACCCTAATTTTAAGAATGCAGAATATGATATGAGATTAACATCAGCACCCAAATCACACAAAATATCAGAAAATTCAAAAGAACCAATTATACAAGGGATTGAAAACCTCCTTGGATCCTTTAGTTTCGATGTCATCTTTCTCTGCAAAATCGTAGAACACTACTCCGTAAGCTTGAATTTTGAACTGCCATTTAGATTTCTTTTCTTTTTAATTACATCCTTAAGGAATCCTCAATAACTTGGCACCTGTCTAATAACCTCCAAAAGATAAGCATTAATGTGCAATTTTTTAAAATTTTCTAAAAACTTTTCAAATTCAAATTTTGAACATAAAAGATGGCCATAAAAAGGAACAGAGGGTTTATATTCACTGAAACATAAAGTATTTCTCTATTTAGAATCTGGTGCCTTGATGTTCTCATCAATAGGCTGATAGATTTCTTTCTTAACCTCTTGTTTTATATCTTTTTCCCGGGACGGATTTAGAACTTGCTACCATTCTTTTTTGTTCCTCAACAAGATTGCATTCACCTGCACTCTTGGGTTCATCTTAGTATGACTTAACATTCTACCTGGCACACGAGAAGGAAATTAGCAAATTGATAAATCTTATTTTTAACCTTCTCAAACCTTTCATTTGTTGTTGTTGCCAAGCATTCAATTCTTTCATTGGTCATTGCTATCCAGCTCTCAATTCTTTCACTTTTCATAGCTGCCAAGCATTCAATTGTAATCTCCCATGATGGCTTGCTCTCTCTTGGCTGTTGTTTTCTTGAAGTAAAGCTCGATGGATTGCTTAGTTGTGGTGGTGTACCTTTACTTCATGAAAAGTTAGGATGGCTCTTCCACCCAAGATTATATGTGTTGGAGTAAGGGTTATTTTGAGGTTTGCCAAAGTTAGAACATAATTTTCTTACTGCATTAGTGGACACTCAGAAGCTACGTGAGTAGAATCACCACATGAATCACAATACACTGCCTAGTTAGACACAACATTAAATTGATTATTTTTCATGCCGTTAATCAAAGAATCAATTTTCAAATTAAGCATGCTAAGACTATCAACCTCATGCACTCTATCTCTCTACCTAGGAGTCTCAAGTTCACTAGACCAGTCATATTGATTAGATGTCATATCATCAAATAATGCACATGTTTTATCATATGATTTGCTCATAAAGGTATCTCTGCCGCAATATTTATGGTAATTTTGATTGAATTTAAAAGACCATCATAAAATATTTACAAAATCAACCAATTAAAAATACCATGATATGGGCACCTCCTAATCAAATTCTTAAACCATTTCCAAGTATTATACAAAGACTCACTCTCAACCTGCCTAAAACTAGTTATATCATTACATAGTTTAACTACTTTACCAAGTAAAAAATATTTTTCTAAAAATACTTGAGAAAGAATTTTTCAATTAGTAAAATAATTAGCAGGGAAGAAATTTAGCCATATCTTTGCCTTTACGCCTATGCTTTAGCGTTGGAGGAGGAGTAAAGGATCCCTTATAGAGGAAGGATTTTCAAAAGCATGTGTCACTTTAGAATTTGACTCTGGATACAAAGAGTAGTAAGTTATCTATACCATCACCTATAGTAGATGAAGGGACTCGCCTGTATAATTTTTGTCTGATTGGAAACCTTATTGGGCGGCGGTTGCTGTACAAGGAGGTAAAGAGTATTGCTATGTTGATATGGGGTAGATGGGGACTAACTGATATAGTTGTGGTTGGATCTGGATGTTTTATGCTGAAATTTTGTTCTGATGATCACTTTGAGGAGATTTTGGATAAAAGTCATTGGTAGATTTTTGGTACCCATTAATTGTACATAGGTACACTATGGGTATGAGTACAATAAAATTTGAACCCACGAAGATTCCTATATGGGTTAAGCTGCACAATGTTCCATTTTGTTTGCATAAAGATCTGGATTGAGTTTTGTAACTTCTGCATTTGGGAGGCTGCTATCTATTAACGACATTACGGCATTGGATACTCGACTTGGTTATGCCAGGGTTTCCATTGAGATTGAGGTAGGGAGTTCCATTAGGAGGGAGGTAGTTTTTGTTTTTCAGGATGGGACGGAGGTTACTCAGAAGGCAAAACATTCCTAAAATCCGCCTCACTGTGCTACGTGTACGGTTTTTGGACATAGTCAGGCTAAATATCAAAAAAACCCTCCCACACGGGATAGTTCACTGCCTTCTGATCCAAGGACGAATGAGGAGGGTTTTCAGATTGTTAGTAGTAAACAACAACGTTGGGGGAAGAAAGGAAAGAAAGGAAATATAGAGAAGGGGTAGCAGCTACGGGCCCCTAAGGAGGGAGCAAAAAAGGACCTAGTAACTCCATAGGAGGAGATGATTAACCAAGAGGATGTTGATTGGGGATCAGTGGCACCTCAAGTGGATAGTTTAGCTTTAGTTGTCTGGGAGGAGAACAAAGATCGAGCCCCACAGGTTGAGGATAATCGAGAGGAGACTCCAATGTGTTTGACACCTATTCAGAAGTGTGTACTAGCTATAGATCACACTAGTGTTCTGAGTGTGAGTACAGGTCATGGTGCTTCGAATGACACTATGGAGATTGATCCCGAACTCAGTGATTGTTCTTTATCTTTCTCCCCTCGAATTCTTCCTCCACCTAGTCCTCCTCGGACTAGGAAGAACAAGAAGGGGAGGAAGGGATGACTTTGAGGTGTCTGAGGGGGTGTGTCCCCTCGTACAACATTCCGAATGATAGGATGTTAGAACATAAGAGTTCTAAATAACCGTATTCATATCAAGGTTGTAAGGTATTTTGTGATATAGAATCGAATATAGTTGGCTGGTTTCATTGAGACTTGAGTGAGAGCTACTAATGAGATACGTATTCGACAATCCCTATTACCTTACTAGCATTTTACCATAGCACATGCTCATAATTTTACTGGCCGTATATGGTTATGTTGGGATCCGATAGAAGTTAGGTTGGATGTATTGCCCTATGAGATGCAGTGGATTCATTGTAGGGTCCAGTTTGTCTGTTCGACTTTTCGTTGGCATGTTACTATTGTGTATGGGTCTAACATGGCAGGAGACTAGCATATGCTTTGGATTTCTTGAGATCTATGGGTAGAAGGACGGAAACCCCGTGGTGTGTTTTTGGAAAATTTAACGTTGTTAGATGTCTGTCTAAGAGGAGTGGGGGTACAATTGGATGGTATGTTGCTGATTGTGTGCTAGACAAGTGTATACAACAACGGAGTTGGAGGATTTGAGATACACTGGGGCCTATTTCACTTGGTGGAATAGGTAGATTGCAGATCCGATCAAGAGGAAATTGGATAGAGTGTTGGTTAATACTAATAGGTTAAGTACTTATCCTTTCTTTGAGGCTGTTTTTCTTCCATCAGGTGACTCTAATCATTATCCATGAATGGTTAGAATTCAGAGGGAGGAGTAGTGTCATCAAGTGCCCATCAAGTTCTTCGAGTTCTAGATAAAACATCCTCGATATCAAGAGATAGTATCAGAGGCTTGGGAGGATATGTATTATAAACCCTGATGTATTGCCTCTACAAGAAGTTGAAGGGGTTGAGATGAAGATTGAAACAGCTGAACTGTCGGGAGTTTAATGATTTGTCTGTCCGAGTACAGGAGGCCCAAGAGAGACTTCTTCAGATTCAACGGGAGTTGTTATCGGGTGGTCCGGAGGATGGTTTAGGGGAGGAGGAGAGGTTTGCTACTTCCCACTGCATTCTTCTTTGGTATGGTTAGATGCAGGCAAAATCAAAACTCTATCTGCTCATTAATCTAAGAGGATGGCACTCAGATTTCTGATTTAGGCAATATTAGGTGAAAGGCTATCAGATATTTCAGGAATTTGTTTTCGAGTAGACCTAGGGAGGGATAGTTAGATGCTAGATTTATTGCTTCTAGGATTAGAGGTACTCTCTCGGAAGTGCAGATTCAGTCCTTGGAGACTCCAGTGATGGTGGATAATGTAAAGGAGGCTATGTTTTCTTTAGAGAGGCATAAAGCTCCGGGTCTGGATGGGTATAGTGCAGAGTTCTTCCGAGATAGTTGGGGCACAGTGAGACCTCATGTTAAAGGGTAGTCATGGATTTCTTTACTCACGGGAGTCTTCTGAAAGAGGTAAATGGTACTATCATTTAACTTATCCCGAAAAAGGATAACCCGACCTCGTTAATAGATTTTAGATCGATATCTTGCTGCAATACAGTATATAAGTATATCTCCAGGGTTATTGTAGCAAGGGTGAGCCAAATATTGCTAAGCATCATTGGTAGTGAGCAGTCTATTTTTGTGAGTGGTAGAACAATTGAGGATAATATTCTTCTGGTTTACGAACTTCTTCATGGTTATCACCTGGTTGTGGTTCCCCTCGATGTGCGATAAAGGTTGACACTATAAGGCGTATGATTCTATAAAGTGGGATTTCATTAGATTAGTTATGGAGTGTATTGGCTTTCCTACCTGGCTTATTTATAGGATTATGATATGTGTCTACAACAAGTTTTATTATATCTATTAATAGGGAGTTGACAGAGTTCTTTCGGAGTTGAGAGAGTTTCGACAAGGGAATCCTTTGTCACCCATGCTTTTCATGATAGTTATGGAGGTTTTCTCTAGCATCATGCGAAGGGCTACTAAGGGGCCGGTATTTGAATATCACCAGAGATGCCAGGAGGTGAGTCCATCGCACCTTTGCCTTGTTGATGATCTGATGCTATTCTCTTAGTGTAGTTTAGCTTGTGTGTAGTGTATTTTGGATGTCTTGGCTCATTTTGGGTCTCTTTCTGGGTTGCGAATGAACCCTCAGAAGAGTGAGATCTTCTTTGGGGTGGTTAAGCAGAGAGTGTGAGAAGACATATTGAGGATTTCGGGGTTTCGTTAGGGTCATTTTCCTATCAGATATTTAGGCGGCCCTCTTTTGTTAACCAGACTCTCATCGGCTGAGTGTGTTCAGCTTATTAGAAGGTGATGGCTCGGATTCAGCATTGGACAAGTCGGCATTTATCCGAAATTAGATGTCTGCAATTGGTTAGTTTTGTACTATTTTTCTTTCAGACTTATTGGTCTTCGATATTTCTCCTTCCAAAGGTCGTTTGCAAGGAGTTAAAGTAGGACATGTCTTGGTTTTTATGGCCTGGTGCATCCTTAGACTGCAATAAAGCCAAGGTAGCTTGGTCCCTCGTTTATCACACAAAGAAGGAAGGAGGATTAGGTTTGAAAAGGGTAACAAAGTGGAATAGTGGAGCACAACTCAATCATATCTGGCAGCTTATTTTAGATCCTTAGGATAACGTTTGGAGTCAATGGGTGAGGACTTATCTTCTGCGAGGTATAGCTTCAGGTACATTAGGATTCCGGACAGGTGCTCTTGGATTTGGAGGAAACTCCTTTCTCTTCGGTACTTAGTTCGGGAGCTTGGGGTTTGGAGGATAGGTGATGGTAGCCGCATTTCCTTCTGGTACGACACTTGGTTATCTATAGGGCCTTTGATAGAGGTTCTGGGGAGACAGACTATGGAGAGGTTTGGTTTTAGTGATACTTGCTCTATTCAGGATGTCTTCTCCAGCATTCACTGGTTAGAGAATGTTAGGGGAAGTGGATTCCAAGATTGATGCATGCCTTCTTCGATAGTATCTTAGAGTGTATCTCAGAGTTTGATCTTTCTTTCTCTGGCCATGATAGGATTGTATGGACTATCACTCCTAGTTGAAAGTTCTCCATTACTTTAGCATGGAGACATCTCAGATGTTCTTATGATCCTATCCTATGGTCTGATTTGGTTTGGTTTCCATGAGCAATTCCTCAGTTTGGTTTCATCATATGGTTCGCCTTCATGAAGCAATTACAAATGAGTGACCACCTATTCAGATTCAAACTTTCGACTTCCTTGAGTTGTCATCTTTGTTCAAGCCAGAGAGAGATGCTGGATCACTTATTCTTTCGATATTCTTTCTCTAAGAGGTATGGCGCATGACAATGGCTCAGTATGTTCCTGTTACATTTCCTATCTCTTGGTCAGGCATTCGTGATACCTTCCTTTCCTCAGCGAGGCATCCCCTTCGGAGGAACAGGAGCTTCAAATGCCTCCTCAGTACTTGTATTTATTATATTTGGATAATGAGGAATAAGATAAGGATAGGTGAGCATCAGCTACCGCCACGGATTATTGCGGGTTTTATTAGTGTAGTCTTACCTTCAGCTGAGAGTAGGATTTAGTTTATTGATAGTACAGCCTTGATGGCCTTTGTTTCTTCCGGTATTTCAGGGTATATCCTAGTACTTGTGTAGCCTTTTCTTTTTTATATATATTCTTTCTATATATAAAAAAAAAAAAAAAAAAAAAAACAACCTTAACTTGATGGTATTGACGCTGGCTCCATTTAGTTTGATGGTGTCACTAATCTCCAGAAAATTTTACGAGTGGCTATTTGAATCTTCAAAGGCTTCTCTACCAAAGTGATCTACTTGCACCATCCCAACAAGACTCGACTTAAGCTCAAAATTATTTGCCTCCATAGTGGATCACGTGATGCTAGTCTAAATGTCTTGAAGTCTGGGCATTGAATACTCCCTCATTACTTTATTTTCATGGGCCATTGTTTTTTCCTTTTTAAATAAGAAAGCATTCGAAAATCCCTAAAAATCAAGAAAAAAAAAAAAAAAAAAAGAAAAACCTATGAAAACAATGGAATTTGGCCAAGATAGTGTGGTATTCATGGTTTTTCCCGAGTTCTGCTCAGAAGGCCGAAATCCTTTGAAACATGTGGTCGCAAGACCCTAGATCAAAAGTAGTTTCCGAGACCCTGAAAATTCCCAAAAAATTTCTAAATCTAGATGAATCTAGACCCTAAACAGTGGCTGTGAAGCCTAAAAATTATAAGAAAGGAAGCAAAAATAATATCCAATCTCAAACAAGATTATTTTCATTAATATACAAGAATATCTTCGGTAACGGCATCCAAAACTTGTTACTGATTTTGATATATCATGATTTTGGGCAAATATGCCCTAGTCAAGTATTGTGTATAGTGTGAACCAAGTGTCGTTTTCACGAGAATATTATGTATTACTAATTATAAAATGCCCCATCTAAGTTGGACAAAACAAATCAAAATTGTAAAGATATTAAAAATAATGAAGATATCAAAAACAAAAATATTGATGAGTAAAAACCTTTTTTTATAATACCCTAGGACATTGATTTCATCTGTCTTCAAATTTTTCATATGATCAAAATCTTTCAAATCCTTTAAAATTTATTGACTAAAATTTTATTTTTGATGATGTCGGATTTTCTTAAATTAGATTTACCCAATGGTCATGCAATAAATGTCACGCCCCGATCCATGATCCAGAGGCCGTGAATAGTCGCCCGTACCTCAGATACCGACCTAACCCCACCATTATCCTCAAGGTTACGTAATGCTAATCATAAATTTCAGTTACAAATATTTTATTAGTATTTAAATACAAAAGTCCTCAAATATATATATACTACATATGAAAGTTCCTTGGTTTCATACAGTCATTCTAACATGATCAACTAATATCTTCAAAGATACAGCAGAAGTTCCATACCGTGATACATCTATAATGGTAGTCTCTGAAATTTGCGTACATCGATGTCTATCAACGTGTCCCTCTAAATACTATTTCTGTAAAATTTAAGGGAGTGAAGGGTGAGTAAAATTATTTACTCAGTAAGTGAATAATCGTAACATGTAGTTAATAAGTGGTGTGAAAATAGAGTATTAAAACTCTATATATATATATAAATATACTTTATACTAGATTTCAAGTATGTATGACAATTTCAAACACATTTATCTAACATCATCTATAAAACATATGCATTCAATTTTCTGTCATAAATCGTAGAGTCATGCCAAAACAAGCTCTCGATAAGGATCTATCTCGACCAATGACGAGCCACCAAGGGTTTTTTCTTTTAAACAGATAAACAACCCTAACCTTGGCGTTGGCGTCAGGCCTCCCCAAGTGTTAGACTGAAATGTCATTCAATCCTCCCCTTTCGGTTCAACTTGACTAGTCCGAAAATCTAGTATCATATACACACCACCTAACCATGTGGAGTGTCTACGTCTCAATGATATCGCAACCGTGCGACTATCTATATAGCGAGATGGGTCTACTATAGCATACGAGGCGAGTCTGCGCGGGACAATGCCTATTGTATCATAATATCATGGCTATAAGTACTATCCCCGATCTACGATCAAGGAGATTCAGATACTAATGCCCGAGATTCTAGTCTTGCATCAAAATCATCAATCAAACAATCGTGCCATATAAGTTAAAGAAAAATTATAAAATTCGATACCTCATATATTTCCATATAAATATCATCAAAATACATTTTATGGTTCAAACATGGCACATATATTTTTCATCAAAATTCATGGATGCATATTTAAAAGAAATTTTTGGGATACTCCATTTATCACAAAATCGATACCAAACCATTTAACAAGTCATTTCATAATTCATTTCACAAATTATGCTTTGAAAACGATAAATCATGGTTTTGCTTATTAACTATATGGCAACAGTAAGTCCACTCACATGTACGGGAAGGGTACACCACTTTCCTAAAACCTTGTTACTCAGCTGAGTCGCCCCTCGAGTGTAGTTTAATCGTCTACTCCTAAGACAACAACATATATATGTCAATCCTCCCTATTTCTTTCAATAATTTCATCCAAATTTGATTTAGTCCAATTCACCCTAATTTGTTTAAGCCCAGACATCTACATTTCATTTTTTTTTCAAGTTCTACTCTTGTGCAGTCTTAGGAAAAACATCATAACGTTCTCGACATAACTCAGAATTGAGTGATTCAAATTGGTAATTAAAGATAAGACATATGTCTACATTTTTCATGTTTAACTCATCTCCAAATTCCCATTTCTCGAATTTATAGAATTTTTATAACTTTTCAGTCTAAGTTCTTAAAACCAATTCCGCACAGTTTTGGGAGCATTTCCATATCTCCCTATGTACTTCTCCAATTTAATTGATTCTTATCTCAAATTAAAGATAAGACATAGATCTAAAACTGTCTAGTTTAGACCATTCTTAGATTGTAAACGTATAAGTTTATAAAATTCTATTTTCATCTCAATTTTGATTTTAAGACTACTTCTGCACAGTTTTAGTAAAAACATTATAACTTTCAGCATACTACTCCGATACAAGTGAATTTTATCTCATTTAAAGATAAGACAGAGATCTAAAAGTTTTATGTTTTGAGTTTTCCCTAATTCTATCCAGAGGTTATCTTAATATTTAAATCAATTTACTGGTCATGCACAGGACAGTGAATATAACATCGCTTTTTACCTTTTCTTCTAAAAATCACCACAATTTCATTTCTTAATGAAACATTTTGCACCATAGCTCATTTTAAAGCTTAGAGAGTCTAGTTTTACTAGAGCCAAACCAATCTAAATTTTGATCAACACAGGATAAGATATCATAGAATCACTATAGCTCATTGACCATGCTAGTTTATTTGAATAAACCTACTTCATGGAATCAATTTAATCCAATGTATACTTAAAGAAGAATGTATTACCTCTTTAATAAGATCTTGAAATCCAAATATTCATCACCAACACCATTCTTTAGCACTTGATCACCACATCTTGCAACACATATACATCAACATAAAAAAAAAAAAAATCTCTACATCATACTAATGCTATCTAAACAACTAAAATTTTATTAACCAAAGATTTTTCTTACCTCTTCAACACCTCAAGTGCTTTGATGAACACAAGAAATCTTCTCTTTTCTTACTAAAAATTTCGTCCAAGTGAGGTGAATGGAAGAAAAAATGAATAAAATAGTTGATTTTGGTCTTTATATAAACCAAATCAACATATCTTGACCCTTGATTTATTTTGCATTCTTTATTTCATCCTACACTTGTCAAGACTCCTCTATATACTTGAAATGGCAGCAAGCAACCACTATGCATGCAAAAGAAGTGTCAAATTTGGTCAAGAGGAAAGAAGACACAAGAAACCACTAAAAAAACCCTTCCAAACACATTTCATGCATCATTTCGTTCTTTACAAGCAACCTTCTTCAAACTTTGGTAGTGGAATGTCCTATGAGGCCACTAAGTATGCTATTGGCCAATGGTTGATCTCCAATTGTCATTCAATGGCTGGTTTTACAACTTAGTCCCTCAAGTTCTCATATTTATACTTTAGTCCCTAAACTTTTTAAAATTATAAATTTGACCCTATGTGATTTTTAATCTGAATTTTTTTTTTAATTTTATTCTCAAATTCACTTCTTTATGCTTATACTTAAGTGTTTTGACTATCGTTAGCTATTTTTAGTGATTTTAGGGCTTGCCGGCACTTTTCGAGGAAGTTTTCGGCTTATCGATAAAATTTTCGATTTAAGCGATTTTAAGGGTAAAGTTTTAGAAATTTCAAACATGTGTCTCAAAATGGATGCAATATCATATATATAAATATGAGGAGAGTAATAATACATCGAAAGTCGATGTTATATTTTTTAACCCCCTAAAATAAAGTTTCGTCCTCGAAACTATACATCGAAAAGTTCGGGGTACTGTCTTCTCATAGCATCCTCCGGTTCCCAAGTTTGCTCCTCGACTTCGTCACTCCTCCACAAAACTTGAACCAAGGGCACCTCTTTGCTTCTCAGCTTCCTGGTCAGCCTATCAAGTATAGCCACAGGCTGAACAATAAAGCTCAGGTCATCTCTTAGCTCCACTGGTGGAGGTTCTAGCATATGAGAGGGATCTAGTAGATATTTTCTCATCACAGAGACATAGAATAAGTCGTGAATACGTGCAAGTTCAGCTGACAGATCTAATTTGTAAGCTACCTTTCAGATCCTTTTCAGGATTTGGAATGGTCCAATGTATCTGGGGTTGAGTTTCCCTTGCTGTCTGAATCATATCACTCCTTTCCAGGGAGATACCCGTAAAAGGACCATATCTCCCTCCTCGAACTCAAGAGGTCTCCGCCGCCTATCAGCAAAACTCTTCTGTTTATCCTGAGCAGCCTTCATCCGAGTACGAATGACCTTCACCTTCTCTCGAGTCTCCTCAATCAGCTCAACACTGCTGAGTCGTCTCTCTCCGACCTCATCCCAGCATAATGGTATCCTACACTTTCTCCCGTACAAGGTCTCATATGGTGGCATCCCAATACTGGCTTGATAACTGTTATTATACGTGAACTCCACCAACGGGAGGTGCTACTTCCAACCACCTCTTAAATCTATCACACATGCCTTTAGCATGTCCTCTAATGTCTGGATGGTCCTCTCTGATTGACCATCTGTCTGGGGGTGGAAAGAAGTGCTAAAGTGTAGCTTGGTACCCATGGCCTCCTGTAGTTTCGGCCAAAACCTCGAGGTAAAACGAGGATCTCTATCTGACACAATCGACATAAGAACCCCATGAAGTCTGACTATTTCACTTATATATAGGCGAGCCAAACCCTCCGGTGGATAGCTGCTACGAGTGGGTAGAAAATGTGTAGACTTGGTGAGTCTATCAACAATCACCCAAATAGTATCATGTCGTGCTGGAGTCCACGGAAGTCCCACAACAAAATGCATCATAATGTGTTCCCACTTCCATTCGGGAACATGAAGTGGCTTGAAGTGGACCAGCTGGCTGTTGATACTCTGCTTTTACCTATTGGCATACCAAGCATCTGGCTACAAATTCAGCAATCTTCCATTTTATCCCGACCCACCAATAACTCCCTCTGATAGTCCGGTACATCTTAGTACTGCCTGGATACATCACATAGGCAGAAGAGTGGGCCTCCTCTAGTGTAGCACTCCTGAGATCGCTATCATTCAGAACCCAAACTCGGTCTCTGAATACTACGAGTCCATCCTCTCGGACTTTAAAATCTCCACTGTTTCCTCTATAGACACTCTCAACAATGCCCTGGAGCTCCTCATCTGAACCCTGGAGCTCTCGAATGCGGTCAAGAAGAGTCGACCTCACCTCAAATCTTGCTAGAAGTGCACCATACTCATCACTAGCCAAACTAACTCCCAACGAGTGGAGTCCTATAAGACACAAGAGGTAGGCACTCTCAAAAGATGAGGAAGAGGATGACTTGTGGCTCAGAGCATCCGCAACTACGTTCGCCTTGCCAGGGTGGTGAGTCCTAACAAGGTCATAATCCTTGATAAGCTCTAACCATCTCCTCTGTCTCAGATTGAGCTCCTTCTGTGTAAATAAGTATTTCAGGCTCTTATGGTCTGTGTACACCCGGCATGTCACCCTATAGAGATAATGTTGCCATATCTTTAATGCAAAGACTATGGCTGCCAATTCGAGATCGTGGGTTGGATAGTTCAGCTCATGCCTCTTCAATTACCTAGAAGCATATGCAATGACCCGATCGTCTTGCATTAGTACACAGCCCAAACCCTGTCGGCTAGTATCACTGAACACTACATACTTCAGGCCGCTAGTGGAAAGGGCTAAAATAGGTACTGAAGTCAATCGCTGTTTGAGCTCCTGAAAGCTCTCCTCATAACGGCATCCTAGACAAACTTAACTCCCTTCATGTCAAGTTAGATAATGGGGCAGCAATCTTGGAAAATCCCTTAATAAATCTCTGATAGTATCCAGCAAGTCCGAGGAAACTCCTGACCTCAGTAACTGTCTGCGGCTACTCCCACCTCATGATGGTTTCAACTTTCTACGGATCAACATAAATACCCTCTACAGAAATAATATGCCCCAGGAAACCGATCTGTCTGAGTCAGAACTCACACTTGGAGTACTTGGCATATAATTCATTCTCACGGAGCATCTGTAGTATGACTCGAAAATGCGGGGAGTGCTTCTCATCACTCCGTGAGTATACAAGTATGTCATCAATAAATACTATGACAAATCGGTCGAGGTAGTCATGGAATACTCGGTTCATCAAATCCATGAATGTGGCTGCGACATTCGTCAGTCCAAACGGCATGACCAGAAACTCGAAATGACCATATCTCGTACGGAAAACAGTCTTGGGTAAATCCTCGCCCTTGATTCGTAACTAATAATACCCAGATCTCAGGTCAATCTTCGAGAAGACTCAGGCTCCCTGAAGTTGATCAAACAGATCATCTATACGTGGTAACGGGTACCGATTGACGGTCACTCTATTCAATTGACGGTAATCTATGCAGAGTCTGAAAGAGCCATCTTTCTTCTTTACAAATAGTACCAGAGCACCCCAAGGTGAAGTGCTTGGTCGAATAAACCCCTTATCCAATAATTCTTGTAGCTGGACCTTTAGCTCTCTCAACTCAGTTGGTGTCTTCTGTATGGCGGAATAGAAATTGGTGCTGTACAGGGAGCTATTTCTATCTTAAAATCAAACAACCGGACTAGAGGTAGTCCAGTTAGTTCCTCAGGGAACACGTCCGCAAACTTCTGCACCACTGGGACCTCATCAAGCCTTGGGCCTTTTACCGTGGTGTCTATTATATGGACAAGGTAGGCTGTACATCCTTGGCATACCAACCGCCTAGCCTCCAGTGCTGAATTAACATATCGGGGAAGTACCTGTCTCTCTCTTGCAAATATCAGTAATGGCTGTCCCGACCTTCAAAACTCTACTACCTTAGTGAAACAGTTAACAGCGGCTCAATGGGAACTCAGCCAGTCCATCCCTAAGATGGCATCAAAATCAGATATGTCAAAACATATTAGATCTGCCTCTAAAATCACCTCCCCAATCCATATCTCGCAGCCCCAGAAATGTAATCCCGAACCAACCGCCGCCCAATGGCATGATAACTAATATCTCCTCGGTCAACAAAGAGAGTTGTCCATCAAGGTGCTTGAGCAAACTAGGTGCTCACATATGAAAAAATTGACCCGGTGTCTATAAAAAAATCGGGGTTAACTCGAGATTTTCATGGTGCCTAATGGCGAATTTAAATAAAAGAGGATCATCAACCTTTATTTACTCCGGAGTTCAACATGAGAATATATATATACATATAAATATCAAAAGGATTGAGACTTCTAGCATTTTAGCATGTCGAGAATTATATGAGTCATTATAGTACATCATGCTCAAAATAACTGTTAGGAGATGAAACCTATATATGAGAGTCTACCGGAGGGTTACCTGTAATCACTTGAGATTGGTCCGGGCTTCCTTGCGTCATCGCAAAGACGCGAGCTTGAGTCCTCGCTGCTATCGCCGAGGAACGGGGACAAGACAAGCCCCAACCATACCATGGAGCAAGGGAACCCGATGGGCGGATGCTCTCGGCGACTCTCTCGTGGTCCACTCGGGCGACTCCATTTGGCGTCCCCGAATCCCAAATCTAGGCAAGTGCTACGAATATGTCCCGCTTTCCTACAATAGTAGCATCTCGTAGGTTCTCTATGTAATCCCAAATGAGCCTTACCACAATTACGGTCATGGGGTTCCTCCGCCCAACAAGCGACTACTAACCCGACACTAGGGGCGGGGCTCAAGAACTGCGAGGGCGTGGCCCTGGGGAAACCCAGTGACCCTATAGTGTTGGATCTCTCGAGGCCTCGACTCCGGCCCTTCTTCGAACTCGATCGGTTTAAAATATAGGCCTCTTTTATCTCCGGTCTCAGCTCTCTCTACACCTCAGTCTCAACCCGTCCGATATCCTCAAGCGACCATAAGTTGCTCCAAGACCTCCGTGAATGAGTGATTTTCTAATAACGCCATGTATTTCCCGGATGTTCCAGTTAAGTCCATCCTCGAAACTTGAACAGAAGGACCCTCATGTGGCCAAATTGGGGACGAATGGGATAATCTCCCAACTGCCTCGTACTGCGCAATGAATCGATCCCTGGTGGAGATGAAGGAACTCGCCCTTTTCGGTCTTCTTTGGTACTCGAAGTACCTACCATCGAACTCTCTCAGTCCTCCCATCCTAGGGCTCTGTAGTCATCTATCCCGGTCTCCCACCGGTGCGAGCATCACCATCTAGCAACTTGTACTTACATAACGCTCAACTTCCACTCGTCCTCTAGACCCTGGGCCCGTCAACCCCCGGCGGGTCCGGAGTTGACCCGTCGCTTTCCTTCGTAGCATCACCGGATCCATCGGTCCCAAGAAATCGGTTCTAGGTGTCGAACCTCCTTGACCAACCGGGTCAACTCGTGAATGCGGCTTCAGTGCCGAGTGGGGTGTTGTCGCTCGAGGCAAACATAGAAGTAATAGGGGCCAATCGGTGCGGGCGTCCGTCTTGCGGGGTAGGGACCACTCTGGGAGGTGGTGGTGGGGCGGCATGCGTGCGCCCATAAGTGTTCCACCACTCGTGCCACTTGTCTCAAGGCATCGGGTGGTAGCGTCGGCTGTTCCCGGCACTGAGTGTGTGGTCGAGGTGGCATGCTTGAAGGGGTGCGTGTGATGATAATGTGCGGAGCCTGCGTAGATAGATGAAACTCTTTAGTCCGTCTCATCTTAGTGCCTTGGAGGCATGATTCTGAAATAAAAGGACCTCTACTCGGATCTAACCCCTAATGGGAATGAACTTCATTTACCTAATATCATCTTGGGTGGATTTTATGACCGTATCAGAAACTTTTAAATTTATTTCAAAATATTGAGGACCATGGAAACAATACTTGGAAAATTTTAAGAAAATCTTTCATAAAACTTCAAGCTCAACGAACCTCAGTTCGATACCGAAAATTGTAACGCCTCAATCCCTGATCTAGAGGCCGCGGGAACAGCAGTCTTGCTATTACACCAGGCCCTACCCCGCCACTATCCTCAAGGTAACGCAAGGCTAATATAAATTTCAATTACAAATATTTTATTAGCATTCAAATACAAAAGTCCTCAAATATATAAATACACAAATGAAGTTCCTTGGTTTCATACAATCGTTCTAACATAATCAATTAATATCCTCAAAGATACCTTGTGGTTCCATATAGGTGATACGTCTATAAACGGTAGTCCTCTTTGAAGGCCTTGCGTGGCGTCGATATCTATCAATGTGCTCCCTCTAAATACTTATCTCTTGTAAAATTTAAATGAGTGAGGGGTGAGTAAAATTATTTACTCAGTGAGTGAATAATCATAACATGTAGTTAATAAGTGGTGTGTAAATGGAGTATTAAAACTATATAAATATATATAAATATATCTTTTATACTATATTTCAAGTATAGTATGACAATTTCAAACACATTTATCTAACATCATCATCCATGAAACATATGCATCCAATTTCTCTGTCATAAATCGTAGAGAGTCATACCAAAATAAGCTCTCGGCAAGGGTCTACCTCAACCCATGACGAGCCCCAAAAGCTTTTCTTTTAAACGGTCATGACCTAACCTTGAGTTGGCGTCGGGCCTCCCCAATTACTAGTGAAACATCATTCGGTCCTCCCTTTCAGTTTTAATTGGCTAGTCAGAAAATCTAGTATCCGCCTACCGCCCACCTAACTATAGCCAGAGTGTTTGCATCTCCAATGATATCGCAATAGTGCGACTAT